>JAAEAF010006428.1:0-61840 GCA_011037195.1 Triatoma infestans | reverse complement strand
CGGTGAAAATTCGATATCGACAATTTGACAAGATTACAATACTTCCTCTTACTAAGAGTAAGAGAAAGTAATAAATAAATAAATAAATATAAATGCCCACTCTTCCCGGGCAGACTTAATTTTCCACTGTTTCACGATTTACTTACTCAACAATTGTACCACATTTTTATTCTTCTACTTATATTAGCATAACTGCTATTAGATTCTTCTTTTTAACAATATGGATTATTCTAACTCTGGGATGTTTCTGTGCCAAATGAGACTAGTTTGTCAGAATATCGTCGCCATTGTATGATACCCCCCCAATCTCTTGGCCTTAAATTTGTTGCGATTATTATTAAAATTAGTTTTTTTTTTTAAAAAAATGACCTTCCTTTTTTTATTTAAATCAACTTTTTTTTGCGAACATTAATTTCAAGGTTATTTGGTAAGCCTCATATCTTGTTTAGCTCCACTGCTTTGCATTGATTAGGTAAGAATGGTATAAATTAACATTCTTATTCTAAGCTTTTCCAAAATTGGAACAAAAGAAAGTAGGATGAGAAACTGGATTCATAATTTCCGTCATAAATAATGTAAGACGGAGTATCCATTCGTAACGGACTTTCAAAGGACACCTTTGATGAAAATCTATGTTTTGAGGTTCCTTAAGTAAGACAAAAAAAAAAGGTTTTAAGTGAATGTTCTGTTGTACGTGTATGTTTATTTGTGAGCGATTTTACTGCTATGTGTTTGTGGGCGTAAACATGCTCAAAGTTAAAACTTGAGTTTTTTAAATTTTTTTAGTGCTCCCCGCCGGGGATCCGACTTGAATGTTTAGGTGTGAAAATAAGTTATGCGCAAGTACCACCATACTGAATTTTTTACATTCTCTTACTCCTAGTAAGAGGCCTATTGTAATCGAGTTAAATTTTCGATATCGAGTTTTCGGTTGTCGAGTGGAAGTTCCAAAAACGAATTGCTGGATGCAGATAATATTAATAGTTCCGAAAATTTCTTGAGGGCGTGGATTTGAATTTCGCTTAGAATGGAAAGGAGGCCGATGGGTCGATATTATTAGGTCATACAGCCAGGACTACTTTTTCTTAGAAAGATTGGTTGAAAATTTTTAATTTTATATTATTACTCAAATATTATTAAGATGATGAACACAAATCCTTTTAAATTCTATCTTTAATTAATCAATAATGCACAAGTAGGTACAGTTATACAAGTGAACAATTAAACAAAGACTATGTTTTACTCTTTATCAGATAGCTTATTAAACTAAAGGTAGGGTGAAACTGGCAAAGACAGTCACTCATCAATCAGAAAGAATTCTGTGTTATTACTTTCTCTTACTCCTAGTAAGAGGAAGTATTGTAATCGAGTCAAATTTTCGATATTGAGTTTTCACCGGAAATATCCGTTTTGAGGTCCCCTGAGTCCAAAAAAGTAGTTTCTAGCGAATGATCTGTGTGTATGTATGTATGTATGTGAACAGCGCAGCTCAAAAACGAAAAACCGTAGAAAGTTGAAACTTGATATTCCGTTTTTTAGGTATTACCATGGGATCTGACAGTACGTTATCTGTCAAAATTCCTCAACTAGAAGTACAACTTGACTAGTTGTTTTTTTTTTTTTACTTTTTTGTGATTTTTCTCAAAAATGGCTCCGACGATTTTCTTCAAACTTCGTATATCAACTACACATACAAAGAGCTACATCTTTTATTTAAAACATTTTTCCGAAAAAATTCATTTAAGGGCACTTTTGAGGGAGGGGTGGGGTTAGGTTTTCCTGTAAAGTGCTATTTCAGTATATTATACAATCTGTCATCTAGATAATGTTAATTAGAATTAAATATGTTGTTGAAATTCCGAGTTTGAAAAAATCGGATGACCGGAAGTGCGTTTTTTCTGAAATGTGTTTTTCAGTTTTCTGGTATTTTTTATTGTTTTTCTTAAATTTGTTACGATTTGCTTTAAGCTTTAAGAATCTTACTATTCATAGAATTAAAACAAAGTCTTTGATCTTCTAATGGTGTAAATCCATCCAGTTTCTAATTTCTGATAACAATGTACGGGATTCGATATTAACACAATTTCCACCTCAATAATTGCCCTTTATAAATTATGACGACATAAATAATAGAAAAGAATATCAAGTAGCAAAAAATTAAATAAATACTGTACTATCCGGTGATGGACAGTGTTGTCTGCAACGAGGGAATACTGTCCTGAGGCCGGCAGAACACTGGAGAAGGCTACTGTCTTTGAGGTGACTATATGGCCCCTGAGGGGCTTTAGATAGCATAGAGCTATTGTCCATCCCCACAGACAACAATAAAAAAAGAAAAAAAGAAAGAGAATATTTTTGAACGTTTTTTAAAATATAAAAGAATTTGTTGACAGTTGATGAATTTATGTTATGAAGAAATTTGGTGAGGATCGGTCAAGAAAGAAACATTCAATTATATGCCAACGTTTCAACCAAGTTTCCTGTCTTTATCAAGGCTTTAATATATTTATTATATGTTTTAATATAACATTTCTGTAAATGATTTAAGACAAGATACTAATAACTTTTAATTTTCTTTTTTTATGTTTCTGGGATGTAAGAAATGTGTATGTTTAAAAATTCTTTCTCCACTTCTTCACGACTTTCTATATATTAAAGACAGGAAACTCTGTCGAAACGTTGGCATAATTGAAGGTTTCTTTCTTGACCGATCCTCATCAAAGTTTTTTAGAATATCCGTCGCTGTAAAAATTTTTGTACGTTACTATAACCATAATATTTTCTAGTATTATTTTTTCCTATTTCTCTAGATTCATTTTCAGTTTTCCGCTTCAATTCCTTTACGAATATTCTTTACATCATTAATTTTGTCCTTGCCAACATTTAGTAGACAAATGAGAATAGGAAACGCCCATTTTCTAAGATAATGCCAATGTCTTTAATAGAAACAATACCTCCACAATATTTGACTAACATAAATTTGCATATATACAACTAGATTGACATAGTTTAAAAATGGAACAAAGAGAAGATTTGGGGCCGGCATTATATGTATATAATTTACTACATCATTTTAGTCCTCTTCAAATTTATTTACTTTTATTTATTATTTATTTATTTATTTATTTTTCTTTTGGTTTTATAAAACCAATAAAACAATCTTTCAAAAGTATGTAATATCAACTTTTTTTTATTTTATTTGAAACCAGAAAATGACCTTGTAATTTTTAATAACAGCTTAGTGTAAGATTTCATTTTCTTTTTATTGATAGATTTAGATTTTTAATGATATATCATTTCAACAAGGAGACAAAATAAAAAAAATGATAAAAATAAAAAATTGTCCCATGTTTAGTTTCCGTTATTGCAATTGTCATTGAAACAATGAATGAATTATTATGATTAAATATTTTGAAAGAAAACAAATCATAATATTTTTATCACAAAATGCGTAACAACAATTAGTTTATCAACTTCCTTTTTAGCAACTTCAGTCAGAATTTTATAGGAAATGTGTTTAAGTTTGGTTTAATTTAATTTAGTCATTTTTTTTGTTTTCAATATTATGATAATTACTTCAAGTGTTTATTGGCGTTAGATGTCTGGGATAGCCGGCTGAAAGAGTGAAAAATCTACCTGAAAAAAGTCTGAATTATTTTTAAGAAAACTGATTGGTAGGATTATCGGTAAACATCGCTTCTCAATATTTTGGACAAAAAAAAAAAGAAAAATAGAAATTAGAATATATTACTGATACCATTTTCACAATTTAACGATTAGAAGCGTTAGTTTTAAAAATTATCTTAATAATTTAGCAATTACGTTACAGCATTAACTGAAAGAGAGAAGAAGCTGAAGGTTTGTTCAATTTCCAGCGGGCTCAAGCGGTTTTACTGTTCCAGCTTGTACTTCAAGCATTAATATATTTGGCTCGACACGGATCGAGAAGAGACGAGAATGCCCCCCAAAAAATGTTAGAGGCTAAAGTAATAGCAAAAAAAAAAAAAAAATAAGAGTATCAAGGAGTAGGTGAAGTGGAGATGGATGTCAGGACGCTTGGAGTGAAAAACTGGATGAGGGCGGCTATGAATAAGGAGAATTGGAGTGGGATAATTCGTAAGGCCAAGGGTCACTCCGACCTGTAGAGCCAGAGAGTAAGTAAGTAAGTTAGTATATTGGTTAAAGCCTAACTGAAAGCATCCCTCAGATACTATATACCTAGTGTATCCTTTTAACAAAGATTTTTCCAAAAATGATTCATTCATTGTGTGACATTAGTACCAATATAGTTTTTAAAGAGAAGGATGGTTAACTCTATGTCCAATTGCGCCCCTCCCCCCCACCAAATCTGGAGAACAAGGACCTTGATTTTGGAAGCTCTAACCCCAGCAGGCACATTGCCTTCATTAGGCTCTTACGTACAAATTGCTTTATTACCAAATTTTCATTCCTAGATGCTCATCTTCTGATGTGCTAATAAGTCTCATTAGCTGTCTCTTGTCGTTGTCAATCGTTCGTCTAAAAAAGTCACGCTGCTACTAAAAGTTCTATACATATTAAGAAAGAAAAGTATTCCGAACAATATTTTTTGTAGCTGTCTGCGAAAGTGGATGCTGGTTGATAATAATAATAATAAATAGTAATAAATGAAGGGAAGGGAATAGCTAAGTGGTTAGGTATTGCACTCCCACGCGGAGGACCTGGGTCCGAGTCCAGCTGTGCTACCTTAGATTTTTTCTTCCTAGGAGCCTCTACAGCTCACTGTCCGGTGATGAACAGTGTTTCGGTAACGAGAGAACACTGTCCGGAGGCCGGCAGTGCACTGAGAAGTGTGTTGACGCGCCTTATATATATATATATATATATATATAAGAAGTAATAAATGAAGAGCTTCAGCAGATAGAGAACTTTGGAAAGAATTCTTCAGGTTAGCTTATTGGATATGTTGAAGACTTTTGTTTTCGAGCATTCTTACAGAGTTAGGTTATCTTCTAGGGAAGATTGGACAAGATTGGGTCCGTCTGGTGTGATACCTGATAATTACCTCCGGTGTTGCACGGACGGTTTCAGAATGGATGGTAGGTCTGGGAGCTGCGGTCTATTTTGAGACCGGAGATCATTTGGCAGTATCTCTTGGTGAATGGGCCACACTCTTTCAGACGGAGGTTTATGCTATTCTTTGTTGTATCATGGATGAAAGGGTACGTAACACTAACTTAAAAGGTGTTTATATCTGCTTGGATAGCCAAGCTGCGCTGAAGGCGCTGAGTTCATTTGTCTTCACTTCCAGATTGGTGTTAGAATGTTCCGAAAAAAACTGGAAGACCTTTCTTCTTGAAGGATGTGCTACTAGTCTGGGTACTGGGTCACATGGGAATTTTTGGGAATGAGGTGATGGATAGGTTTGCCAAATTAGGCGCCTTTCTTCCTTTCATTGGTCCCGAGCCTCCCCATAGATAAATAAAAATAAGAGGAAGTAAAAAAAAATAGCTTATTGGATGCAATGGAAGAGGTAAGAAGAGAGGGGATGTCAGTAGATCCTGAGAAAAAATCCGGGATTTTTTTGTCCGCAGTAATGAGAAGTTTATAAAGACTAAAAATGTCTTAAAGTTGCTAAAGGTTTTGGTTGGGAAAAAGAAATATAAAAATGTTATTAAAAGTTCAAGGTTTTTAAAGTATTTTACAAAAGCACTTTTATGGTCTATATAATATATATATATAATTAAATAATTATCTAAACAAGTTATGTAGTCAGTAGCTCAGACATTTTTATGTCTGCATAAATAAAATTTGCTATTCTAACTTTCCGTTAGTTATTCAACTTCTTACTTTATTTTTATCTGCATAACTTTTGTTTTCAAAAATCATTATGTCAATGAGGGGTTAATCTTCTCCAAATTATTTCAAATTATGAATCCACCAAGCTGTCCTTAGATTTCCTCTTCCTAGGAGCCTCTACAGCTTACTGACCGGTGATATAGCTACAGAACACAGCTCGCTGCTCCCTGTGCACTGAGAAGGCTCTTGGGGTATACAATAGATGTTTCTAACTATATAATTTTATTACTATCTACAATGCATTTATTATGTAACCTACTAATTAATTATTAACAAGTCAATAACACTAATAATGAAAAAATTGCTTACGTGATGAAAATTTAATTTCATACCTAGCACGTTCAACTAAATTATATCGATATTAATGAGAAAAAAAGAAGAAGTTTATCTTTTCTTTTGCGTGAGCAAACAATGTTTGTATTAAAGAATTTTTTTTTACTTGATAGTCTGTTTCGTTTTGTTTAAAATAGAGCTTTATCAAGGAAAATATCTCCGATCCAACCTCCTATTCAATTTTTCTGAAAGCAATGGCTAGGAAAAATTGAAAATATAATATAAAAAAATTAAAAATCATATTAAGATTGGTATTGAAATAGAATTTACTTAAAAGCGATTAAATCTATTCCAAGAATTGTATGAATTAAAACATTAATTTAATCAGAAAATTCTTAGAAAATTACAGAGTTTTCCCCAAAGTAAATGATTTCTAATTAATAAAACCCATTATATTTCTTTCCACCTGATTTTTTTTTCTTCTTTGCTGTGTCTTTTGCTGTAAAAGAAAACTATTGGTTCAAGTTGCTACAAATGAAATGGCTACTTTTCATATTTTAAATTTCCCGTCTCTGAATTTCACCTTTGCCCAATAAATGGTGCTATCATATAAAAAGTGTATTTCATAAATATACTTTTCTATACATAACCCCACTTTTTTCCAGCAGACTTAAGTTGTTAACGTGGAAAAATAGAGAGTGGTACAGCAAGTGAGCTAACTACGGGGCACTGATTTGAAAAGTTTCTGTTTCCGGATACGGTTTTGGATGATGAAAAATTAGGGCTCCAGATTTTGAAATTTCAGAGCCTGAGGGGGAACTCAAATCCAACTTCGATGGTGAAGGTAAAAGCCATTCTCCTGGTCCTAAAAAGACGAACAAAAACGGCCTGGGAAAGCGGTATTTTTTGTTGATTCCCAAGCGGCAATTCAGGCATTTACAAGGCATGTCCCTAGTAAGTCTCATGATATTCTGGAGAGACGTCTTCTTGCGGAATAACGGGAAATGAGAATGCAGACTTGCTTGCCAAATTGGGGTCGCATAAAGAACAACCAACGACTTCAATAGAGTTCAACGTGGCCAAGAGGATCCTGGCAGGAGGTGAATACAGGACTCCAGGAATAGGTCAGAGGAAAACAATGGTGTAGCCTGAGCACACCAGTAGGTCGGTTACCAGCAAAGTGGTTGTATGCTTTAGACTGGGGCAACAGGGCACGACTGTCTGCGGGTCTATTTGGTTGATCGACCGGATTGTTGCCTATGCGGAAGTGGGGTCCCTATGACAGGTAGTCATTTGTTTGATTGTGAGGCCCTACAAGATGTGTGACAGCTGCCTGATAGGCAGGCCACTTATTATTTTAATTCGAAGATTTATTGGACTGCTCGGATTCGAATGGCTGAACACCCTACATGAACAAATGGTAATTAGTAAAAAAAAAAAAAAGTTTGTGGATACTAATTACGATAATTTGCCAGTAGCCAAGCACCTTCTGTTATTGATGAGGATATATTAAAGGAACCAATTGAGGAGAATCCAAGACCGATAGGGAAATTGCTGGAAGACCGGGCATCTACAATTCAACAGTTTCACGACATTCAAGTGCTACAGATAAAAAGAAAAAGACAAATGATAAATGATAAAACCCTTGATTCCCAATGATCTGAACGAAATCAGCACTTCTTTGCTTTCATTAAAAAAAAAAAAAATAAATAAATATGATGGAATCCTGCATGGAATCGTGACATGCGGTGAAAGTTGATACTCTATGACAATCGTCGACGTTCCGGACAGTAGCTGGTTGCAAATGAAGCACCAAAACACATACCAAAACCAAACTTTCATCCGAACCACCATTTGACTACCACAAAGATCATGGTGTCCTTTGTGGTAATCAAATAGAAGAATCGTCCATTATTCATTCACAAAACAAGATGAAGCCATGAATGCAGATATGTACTGTCAAGAAGTTGGCGTTATGCATGAAATGTCTATCCAATTAGCAGCCATGGATGGCGTCTTGTTTCCCATCCTCTCCCCTGTACTCCCTAGATTTCTCCCCAACGGATTATTTTTTTCAAATATCTGGACCGGATTTTTAGCAAAGAAAGTGTTCAAAGGAAAGAGACAAAAAAAAAAATGCATCCCAGGAATTGATTGAACCGCTTTCCAAAGATTCCTACAAAAAATCGGATTGATCCTCTAGTGCCACATTGGGAAAAAATCTTATTCAAGTGGATAGGATCTATATTGATTAAAATTATGTAATTAAAGTTGCCAAAATAAAATGAGAAGCAATTTCGAAGTTGTGATTTCATCGAAAATATATTTTTGAAGTTCATAGAAAAAATTCTGATAATTAGTACAATTGAACATTATAATTCAATAATTCAAAAAATAAAATTCCAGAAACTTCAAACATGGTAATCCTGGTTTGCTTGTCCTTTAAGAAGTTTCGAATAAAATCGGTTTACTTAAAGTATTACTTTTATTGAGGCGCTTTATCTTTTCTAAATTTAACATAATTTCTTTCCCAGGGATTTCTTCAAATTTGGAATTGTATGCAACAAAGAATTATCAGTTTTATTTCATTTTTTTTCGGGAAATATAAATTGAAAGAGATTCTAGATAAGTTGAGATGCCAGGTTTCTCCTTAAAAATATACCTCAATATATCGCACGAATACATTGATGTAGTCTTCGTTATAACATTAAAACAAATGAAATGAATTATCGAAATTCCTACGTAACTGAAGAAAATTTTTGTAATGAAAGTGGAAACAAGGCTTACATTTGAGTTTTTTACACTTGATATCTCTAATTCCATCAACACAGTTATAAACTATCCTTTCAAATAAACCCTAAAAAGAGCTTAATAGCTAGAAAAGGGTCGTCTTTAGCATGGTAGTGAAAGAAACTCACTAATTTTACTAGGCGCCGGTTCCGGCTGAAAGACATCTTTCCAAATGTATAACTCCTTGTTTTGAGCGCTTTCATCCGTTGTAGATAAGGATCACATTCCGCAGCGTAATCTGATAAATAATCAGTCGCTTACAAGGAAGGCAAATCAGATGTAAGGAAGTTCTACAAAATGCAACACAATCCATTAAAATATGTGTGACATTGACGAACAAATGCCGCCTTACTCAAAAGAAGGTCTTTTCAAAGGGAATGAACCTATTTAGCCATAGAGTGCAGCTATCTATCTAAGGGTATGAATACTTTCTTTCTTCCTAGCATGAATATGGGAGTAATTTAGCACCTTCATTCCACACAAAATCCAAACCTGCCACGATCCGAAAAAAAAATGGGTGAGCATACGCACGTGCCAGGCACAATCCTTAAACAACCTCCCTATAACCACATCTCTCAACAATTTTATTTAATGTTCCATAAGTTTAATACCGTATAATAATTTTTTTTAATGATCCATAAGAATTCTTAATGAAAATATTTTATATATTCTGCTACTTTAAAAAAACTATTACTAAAAAAAAAAAAAAAATACGGCATATAAAAATGTTTATTTATAAGATGCAAAATAGCATTTCTATTACTCTTTCTCTCTCTTTATTTATTTTTATTTTTTCTTATTAAATTTTTGCTAATTTACTAAGGAATTTTAATTAACATTTCTTTAAGTATATATTTTTCATAAAGCATTTTAAAAATTAATTTAAAAGTAGGAATAATTAAAATCATGCGTAAGTGAGTATTGTGAAAGTAAGAGAAAGTATTGTGATCATGTCAAATTTTACGAGTTATCACCCAAAAAAAAAAACACGTTTCGAGGCTCCCTAATACCGAAAGAAGGTTTTATGATAATGGTTTCCCCGCTCTCTCTATAAATATTATGTGAACAGCTCAAAAACGAAAAAAATTGCAGAGGGTTCTAACTTGACATTTAGTTTTAATATCACCAATGGGATCCGACAGTAAATTATGTGTGACAAAATTATTCCTTAACAGGAAGTTTCTCTGTATATCAATCACAACACACGCGAAAGGCTACACCTTTTCTTTGAAAAATTTCTCCAAGAAAATGCATTTAAGGGAACTTTTGGGGATTTTTTGGGGGACTTAATTGATTTATAGGGTATGTTTTTTTTTCTATAAAGTGCTAATTTTGGTTGATTATACAATTCCATCATCTGTTTGCCAATATTAAGAGTTTGAAATAACTTGGTCGACCGGAAGTGCATTTTTACTGAACAGATGTTTCAGTTTTCAGCATGTTTCTCCATATAAAAACATCGACATATTTCATTAAATTCGGTATTGCTTAACTGGAGAGGTAAATTTATGGTTTCATCCAAAAAAAAAAGTTTTGATTAATTTCAGATACTCCCATTGATATAACATTGAAGACAAGCTAACATCTAATAAGAATTAGAAGTTTATAAAAAAAATTTAGTCTTTTATAACTGGTAAATTGTGGGTTTAGAGAAGGGATGTGTGTGTGTGTGTGTGTGTGTATGATTTTAGTAGGCTGTTTTCTAGTAGATAAAACTGCATTTTCTGCAATTTTTTGGATTTTTTTTTTCGAACATTTTTTCATAATAGTTTAATTTTTTCAGTTCTCTTTAAAAGATTTACCATTAATCTTTCGATTACATGGCCATAATATCATCTAGGAGTATCTAGAAATACCTAACCGAGAAATTAGAGAAAAGATGGAAGTAAAGTACAGTGTACTTCAGAGAATAGAGAAGAAATGGTTTGATTGGTCCATGTGAGAAGGAAGGATGGGAGAGAACAGACTACCGACAGGCCCTTTAATGGAACGTGGAAGGAAGAAAAAGAAGAGGAAAGCCGAAAGTTTGTATGGGAATGGTTTGAGGGAGGAAGAAATCCAGGATAGAGAACTGTGAAGTGGAAAATTAAAAGAAGTTTTTGATTGAGAAGAACCTCACTATTGAAGAAATTCTGAAAAAGAAAATTGTATCTAGAAATTATTTATGAGATAATTTTTTGAATAGGTGCCAGATGGGAATTTATTTTTCAAACGCTGACAGAAGTTGGCACTGATTAGGTAGTAAATAAAAACAGGAATAACTGGTGGGCATGATAAGGGTTGCTCATTTTGCATCAGACTCATAGAATATCGAAGGTTTATGATATTAAATTCTGAAACGTTAAAAAAACGTGAAACAAAAATCATTGCTTATGTTAGTATAAGCTATGAAAAAGTTTTAATGAGATGCTGCAAGATAGTATTGCTGCTTTTTATTAGAATAAGAGGAATGAGTTTGTATTACAAGTATTTGTGTTGATATGGAGCTTAGCGTAATAAAATAGATCCACTAAAATCTTACGACGAATTGAATTTCATGTTTCTTCATTACCAAAATTAGTTGTTGAACAAATGTAGAAGACTGGAGAAGCCGCTATCCCTAAGGATATGCTTCTAATCTGGTTACTAGGAAATAAAGAGATAGTCGACCAAATTAGGTGCCAGTCTTTTCTTCACTCTGTTGTAGTGCAGCTGGTCATAAGTCTCTTTCTCTAGCTTGAAAACATTGGCCACTTCGGTGGACTGTCAATTCAATGCAATTAAATTCAACCATGTCTCTATGGCCTATGTAGGACCGTGGCCTCCATCACAAATTGTCCCCAAACATCCTGGCTGTAGCCTTACTTCTCCTTGTTTAATTGCTGCAAATCCTTATCCACATCGCACATCCAACGCATGTCTACCTCCGGGATGAGCTTCTAGTACTTTGCATGGTGCTCTCCTTTCTTCCATCCGTTACACATGGCCCATCCCCTCTGCCAATACAACCTCCCCTGCTTAACCACCAGCTACAAATCTTCTTAACTCCGCGTTATTTTGCCATCTCCAATCCATTTAGGCAAACTTGTCCATATACTGCCCTCAGCACTTTTTTCTTCCAGCGGTTCAGTTGTAATTCATTACTTGCCTCAAGCCGTGCGTTATAAGCGGTCTTAGGACTGTTTTATAAATTAATAACTTTGCCTGCCTTGATAGGGATCTGTTGTAGAATGCCCGTCCAAAGCTTCCAGCCACCTAATTCCGGCCGCTATTCCAATATCTGTATCTCTGCTTTCTTCATTCTTACTCTACTAGTGAGAAGTTCCTAGATAATAGAATTCTCTCACTGCCTACAACGGTGCTGATCTGCGGCTAGCTTCCTGAATACCATCACAAGACGGGACGTGACTATTTACTTCGTCTTCCGCTCATTAATCTGGAGGCATAACTCGTAGCTCCTTCTTCTAAAAAAAAAAAAAAAAAAAAAAAGCTGATAACGAGATGGAATTTCTTTCATGGAATTCTCTCAGCATCATGCTGGATCCTTAAATGACACTGCAGCTAGAAGTCATAATGGGGCTTCTGATGGATCCCTTTTGAAATGTTTGAGTTGTATAAAGAAAGAGCTATTCATCTTACGACGGATTTTATTTGGAAAGGAGATCAGCATTAAGACCTTCGGCCGGAACAGGCTTTTTTCCCTTCAAAGTTATCTTACTGTTTGTTCACGTATCGAAAATTTTAAGTAAATCGGTTCTGGAATGGATTTCTAAGGACTGAATAATATGGATGTGAATTTTGGGTCGAATGAAAAGTTCTGCCAGGACTCTCTGGCCCAGTTTGTTCGAAAATATTAAAAATGAAATAACAAAAACTCCATTAGTCTAAAAAGAAACTTTTAAAATAACCTTAATAGAATATCTTTGGATTTCCAATTCAGTCTTATTATTATTTTTTTATTGAATTGAATACTTTATGAATAAATACTTTTAAATAAATATATTTTATTGAGCTGTTGAAAAAAAAAAAAATTAAAGTAGTATTTTTTTTTGTTAAAGGAAGTTGATGACATAAACGAATGATCACAATGGATACTTAAAACTAGGCCACTTAATTTAACCTAGTTTCCCTACTAAGTAATATCCTATTGATAACTCATTGAACTGTTAAATGAAACAATATGTGCTTTTTAAATACTTAACAAAAAAAAAGCAACCTTTTTAACCAATACAGAACTGACTCGATTATCGGAAAAATTGACCTAATTTTTTAGAATGGAGCAAACAGAATAAGAAACTAAAATAAACATTTATACATTTTTGCTTGTGTATATTTTATTAGTCTTTCTTGAGCAAGACAGATAAGTTTTGACTATTGTCCTTCATGCATCAACTAACAGCATCAATATTATAAACTGTCAGCTACAATAAAGGTACACAAATAAAGTTCTACCCCTTCATATGCATAATGTTCATGCGTAGAAGGTATGTTTGTATTTATGTCTGACTGTGCGGAATTATAGATCGTAAAATCTTGTTTTCTGGTTCTACAACTTCTCAATCTTGCATTTAATCTTGTACGTCCGTTGTTGCCTGTTTAAGTGCTTTAACGCTTCAATTCTTGAAATGTTAATCTTCGTTCTTTTTTTTTTTTCTTTTTTAATTGTCTGTTCTTAAACCAGTCGAATAAAAACAGTGTATAGAATTTTGTAATGTACGTTAAACTTCCAACACTTTTATGGCCTTTTTATCTTCTCTTAGTCCTTGTTTGAGGTAGCAATGCGATCTTATCGAATTTTTGGAAAGTTGAGTTTTCATCGGGAATACATGTTTTGAGGCCTCCTGAATTATCTTGGACAATGATAACAAATAAAATTGATAGTTCAGTATGTATACAAATTGAAACTAAGTTGGCGTATATGTAGTTGGGCCCGCAATGCTATGATTTTATCCGTCGTAGCATGCTTCATTGTTTTGGTTTCTGACCGGTTACAGATTCTCATCCATCGTTAGAATAAGGGTAATCAATTCGTGTAAAGAGTTGACTTTAACTTACTTTAATGTTTCTATTACAAGTACAACACTGGTTGATTGCATGTGAGAGGTTATATTATTGTTATACAACCAACTAGTGTGGTGCGTGATAACAATATTGGGCAAAATTTGTTTTAAATAACCAATAAAGAATAATGAATAAACCGTTAATTTTTAATTCAAAAATTTTAAATAAGGCTTTTATTTATTCTTTTTTTTAATTCATGAATAAATTTATGTGCTTTATTCTATTCATTATTTGAATAACAAAAAAAAATATTGGAATAAATTTTTGATTTCGTTATTTGAAAGGATAAAAAAGTTAAAATCTAATGTGAAACACTCACACGACTTTATCTTACAGCAGTTTATACAGATTTCAGTAACAAATTTTCGATAGTCACTTTACTTACTGAACAATTTCTCAAAATTGACAAGGCTGTTCAGTCCCGTTGTAATAAAAAAAAAATTAAAGGCAAACAAATTGAAAATATAATTCTGATTAGCTTTTAATTCTCTTCATTTTCCCCGTGAAGATCAAGTATTGAAGAAGAAGTTTCATAATAAATGATATAGTTTTTCGGTAATTATTTTATATCTATGATTTTATCTAGCATGGCGGACCCAACCGTATATTCAATAATTATTTTCTACTATATCATTATGGGAAGGAAACAAAAATCACTTTTCCTCATATATTTTAACTGAAAAATAAAAAGCAATTAACCATAGAGCAATTAAATTTTCTAATTTCTTAAAAAAATACTCAGAAAAAGTACCAACAACTCCATATTAACGCAAAAACACCTTAATAATCCTAGCAGGTTTAATAGGCTTAATATTTAGGGGTACAGGAATATTGAGTACCCCATCCCGACCAAATTGTACATGCATGTTTTTTCTGTGGTGTGAGTGTATTTATTAGGATGAAAGTACTTATTGGAGGACTTGTTGTAATGAATGAAAGCGAATATGTGAGTGAGTAAATGTCAGCGCTAATATCAGCCATAAATGAAAAACAATAAAATATTCAAACGAATATTGTAAATTCGGAAATTTTTTTTAGTACAAAGAATGAGATGTGAACAAATTATGCCACCCCAGAGCATAAAAACCTTAAGGTACATTGCTAAAAACAAAACAAAAAAAAATATATAAAAAATAAATGTGTGAAAAATGTTTAAGTATTATCATAATAAAAATTACAAAATCTTTAATGAAAATCCTTTTAAAGTAATGGAAAGAATTTAATTTTTAACGAATGAAAGGAGATTGTTAATTCAGGTGAAAAGTATTGGTTTTTCTATTCTCTACCAGATGTCACCATTATAGATTTCCTTTGGGATAAATTATTTAATATTATGCATAAAATGATTAATAAAAATTTAATAAAATAAAATAATATTAATATTCCAATATGTAGGAAACTATAAATATAAAATATACTAAAATTGTGTAATACGAAATGGGTGGGGTACAATTTAATGAT
This sequence comes from Triatoma infestans, assembly GCA_011037195.1. Lineage (NCBI taxonomy): Eukaryota > Metazoa > Arthropoda > Insecta > Hemiptera > Reduviidae > Triatoma > Triatoma infestans. The sequence continues at coordinate 46,438 of JAAEAF010006428.1, read as the reverse complement.
ATTTATTGGTTCGTGTGTAGTGTGAGTCTGTGTTAGTAGTAGTGTATATCACGAGCGTACAGGGTAGCTACTTAAGGTGATTGAATATAAGTAACGGAGTTCCTGTATTAATTTACGCTAAGCTAGATTTAATATAATAAATTGAATAGAAGAGTTGTTTTAAGGAATCAATAAACTTGATTTTCCTAATTAAATATAAGTACTTTTAGGAGATCTTGATTAAAACAAAATTTCAGTCGTAACCAGATTCTTTAAGGAATACTTGAAAGAGAAGGGATTGGCTCAGTGGTTAGCGCACTGGACTCCCAAGCGGAGGATCCGGGTTCGAGTCCAGCTGTGCTGCCCTCAGATTTTTTTCTTCCTAGGAGCCTCTACAGCTCACTGTCCAGTGATGGACAGTGTTGCCTGTAACGAGAGAACACTGTCCGGAGGCCGGCAGTGCACTGAGAAGGCTCCAGGCGCCAATGACCTAGATGTTGACGCGCCTTAAAAAAAAGAAGCTTGAAATGAGCGGGGGGCGGCTTTCTATTTCCAAATTGAGTATTACAAATACTTAAAGAAAATTTCAACATGTTTACAACTTAAAATCAGTGATGAAATAAAAAGTATTGATCGTATTTTTTGAATTTTACTTGATTAATCGTGTTTGAATTTTACAATAAATGAATATAATAAGAATTTGAACACGTGGATGAGTCCGCAATGCTGGATAACATCCTGGTATTTTATCCGTCATAGCATGCATATTCCGTTTTATACCTGACCGGTTTCGGATTTTCATCCATCGTCAGAACAAATTGACCAAGTTCATGTAGAGAGTTCACTTCAACGTAATGTTTCTGTTACACTCAAACTTGTTGGTTTGTTGGATTCAATGTATAGTGTAGGAGGTTATAAGATTATATTATCTTGTATTAACCTTGCTTGGATTTCACATTTATTATTGTTTGTACAAGCTTTAGACTGTTCATAAACATTGTATTGCCTTTTATTCAAACTTTATTCTTATCAGTACAGTAAACTCCTGAAAGTTCTTATTACCCCCCCCCATATAAAAAAAAAAATCACAAAAATGATTTGATAAAACACTAAGTATATACTTAACACCACTATTAAAATTTTGTTCTAAAGTATCGTTATAATTTAGTTCAATATAGCCATGGAGAAAGCCGTAAGGGATTCAAGAGTTGACGTTAGTGGGAACATCTTTTATAAAAGCAACCAAGTACTCGCATATGCCGACGACATTGATATAGTGAGTAGAAGTGTTAATGAGCTGAAAACATCCTTCAGGAAAATAGAGAGGGCAGCAAGAGAAATGGGCCTGGTAATTAATGTTGCAAAGACTAAATATATGCCGGTTAACACCAATAGATGCAACAACTCCTTGACCATCGACCAGTACACGTTTGAGAAGGTGGAAGGGTTTACATATTTGGGCTCGTATATTAACAGCACTCACGATGTATCACAAGATATTGATCGGCGAATATTGGCCGCCAATAGATGTTTCTATGGACTCCAAAGGCACTTTAGATCAAGATTTATTGAGAAGAATACTAAAGTGATGCTGTATAAAACCTTAATACCTCCTGTGCTCATATATGGATCGGAAAACTGGGTGTTGAAGAAAAAAGATGAGCAAAAGCTAAATGTGTTTGAGCGAAAGATCCTCCGGAGGATTTACGGCCCTATTAAGGAAGGTAACACATGGAGATTGCGGCATAACGCGGACCTGTACGCGCGATATAATGAGGCCCCTATAGTAAGTGTAATAAAAGTGAACCGGCTTAGGTGGGCGGGGCATATCGCGCGGATGAGTGAGCGTGAACTGCCAAAAAGATTGCTACAATTTAAGCCTATGGGAGTACGGAGGCAGGGCAGACCTAAAAGCAGGTGGCTGGACCAGGTGAATAAGGATGCCATGATCGCTGGAGTGCCAGACTGGAGGAGCAAGGCACAGGACAGGGACGGGTGGAAGCTTTTTTTAGAGGAGGCCAAGGCTCGATTCGGGCTGTAGTGCCGAAGGAGTAAGTAAGTAGTAAGTATCCTTAAATAACATGCTATTTATTATACACTATTTTGTAATGTCTATTCATAATTTATAATAATTCCATTTTGTCATTAAACACTCACACACATAGTAACATAACCTATTATAACTTTCCGCACATATATACAACTGTAATGTTTTGGTGTGGTGTGAATTTGTAGTAGCACGAGCGGTGTTGTAAAATAAAGGGCTTGTAAGTATGTTTGAGGAAAATATAGAAGTATAAGAATAATTAAGAACACATTGGTAGATTAAATTAGAGAAATTAAGTTACTTTGAATATCACAATAGCTTATAATAATTTCTTATAACGCAATACTGGTATAGCTCCGATGTTTCCCCTTGATTTCTAGCACAAGTCTGTGTTTAAAATATCTCTTCTCTTTGTTTCTTCAATTCCTCCCCTTTGAGGAGAAGGGGTAGTACAATGCCATAATTGTTCTTGACCGTACCAGTAACTGTTTTCTTATACCTGGGCTTGTCCTTTTGCAAGGGAATGTCAATCTTTTTCTTAATTTTGATTTATTTATAAATTAATATATTTTTATGTTTCTTGCATCCATCACACAACCAACAAACCAACAAATTGCCGAGTGTAACTGAGAAACAATATTGCGTTGAAGTGAACTCTTTACATGGAACATGGTGAATTTGCTCTGACTATGGATGAAAATCCGAAACCAGATAATAAGAAGTATTCTATAATATTTCTCTTTTTTGTCTTTAGATTTATTTATTTATTTTAATAAAAAATGACGCGAATCAAAATGACATAATATTGAAAAATATCATCCAAAAACCAAGTAAAAAAAAAAAAAATCATTCAAAATTTTTTGAATATAAAATGTCTAATTACCAGTTATTTTCAAAATATTTCTCCAAAATTTTTGTTTTTTTTTTTCATAATTTAATATTCTGAACACGTATTAATTTTAGGGAACGTGATTTGTGCGTTATTAAACAAAAAAATCCAATGCCATCTAAATAAAAATGAATAAACAAAAATTTGTTTATTCCAAATTTAGTTCAATTATTCGCCGCTAGTATTGACAATTTGGAATTCTTCTGAAATAATTGATTAATTAGCAAACATGTAGACGATTTCATGTAGAATATTTGTGATAATTATCAAGTGTCATATTATATAGAATTACTTTTACTGGAATACTTGAAAAAAGAAAAAAAAGAAGCTGACATGAAAAACTTACTGCACGACTTTCTCATACGGCAATTTACACAGTTATAGTTGTTTAATTTTTTTAAAAATGTTTTATAGCCTTCAATGTTATATCCCAAATGGGAGACTCTAAATTTAATAAAATGACGTTTTTTGAGGGAAGCGAGATCTCCCCCACCTCCCAGAACCCCTCAAATATCAATTATCACGGGAAAAAATTACAAGCAAAAGTTATAGGACTCTGTATGTATCGTTAGTATACCAAGTTTAATAAAACCTGGACGTATCTCTTTGTAGAGATAATCAATGGAAACAGAAAAAAAAAAAAAATCTGGTGTGAAACACTGACACAACTTTCTCTTACTCCTGTTCTCAAAATTACAATTGACAAATTTTATAGTTTGTGTACCAAATATAACGAAATTCGTCGAAAACTGAAAAAAGTGTTCAGTAAAAAGCGCACTTCCGGCTTACTATTTTTCTTAAAACTTGAAATTTTGGCCATCTATTTATTTTCTAATTATTTTTGTTTGGATGATAGAATTGTATAATCAACTATGATACCACTTTAGAGGAAGCTGTAACCCCCATCCCTCCCCCAAAAAAGTGCCCTTAAATGAATTTTCCCAGAGAAATGTTTTAAATAATAGATTTAGATCATTGCATGTTTAGTTTATATACGAAATTTTAAGAAAATCGTCAGAGCCATTTTTTTTAAGAAAATCGCGAAAAAGTGAAAAAAATCATTTAGTAAAGTGTTAAGAAAAACGCACTTCCGGTTATCCGATTTTTTTTTTGAAACTCGGAATTTCAACAACATATTTAATTCTAACTAACATTTTTTAGATGACAGAATTGTCTAATAAACTGAAATAGCAGTTAAGATGAAAAAAACCTAACCCCACCCCTCCCCCAGAATTTTTTCCTCCCCTTAAATGAATTTTCCCGGAGAAATGTTTCAAATAAAAGTTGGTTGCAGTTAGTATGTGTATAGTTGATATACCAAGTTCGTAGAAGATAGTTGGAGCCATTTTAGAGAAAATTGCAAAAAAGTAAAAAAAAAAACAAAAAACAAAAAACTAGTAAAGTGGTACTTCCGGTTGTGGAATTTTGGCAGATAACGTAGGGTCAACTCCCATGGTGATACCTAAACAGAATATTAAGTTTCAAATTTGTACGGTTTTTCGTTTTTGAGCTATTCTGTTCACATACACATACACACACACACACACACACACACAGACTATTTGCTAAAAACCACTTTTTTGGACTCAGGGGACCTCAAAATGGATATTTCCGGTGAAAACTCGATATCGAAAATTTGACACGATTACAATACTTCCTCTTACTAAGGAGTAAGAGAAACTTAAAACAGTTCATTAAAGTCGCAATTTTCGTCAATTGAATTGTTTTCTAAACTCGACACATTTGATTTCTAGTTTAATAGATGAAAAAAATAGTATAGTAAACTAAAATAACACTTTAGAGAAAAGTATATAACCCCTCCCCCCACTCACAAAAAACCTTTCTTAAATGAATTTTCCTGTAAAAAAATGTTTGAAATAAAAGTCTTATTCCTTAGCTGTATGTAATTTATACGCAAATGTTTAAAAACTTTATTGAGTTGAGCTTCTCGTTAGAACTTCAAGTGAAATATTGAGTTTAAAGTTTCTGGTGATTTTCCATTTTTCAGTTACGCTGTCCCACACACATACAGATCAATTTCTAAAAAAAACATTTTTTCGGATTCAGTAGACCTCAAAACGTATATTTCCGGTGAAAACACTATGAATAAGAGAAAATGAAAAATTTGATGTGAAATGCATATTAATTTTCAAATTTTCAACGTTGAAAAACTAAGGGTTTTTACTAAATGTTTAAGGGGCGTGTGTTGGTGTAGTGGTTATGAGCATGGACTTGTAAGTGGGAGGACCCCAGTTCGAGTCCCAGCGTATAACTGATAAATTTTATATTTGTTTAAAAAATGTTGATAGTAAAGTAGATGCTTCCGCCCTCGTCTACGACACGTGGTAGTTGAACGTTTTAAGCCCGCCTGAAAAAATAGGCATTACACTTTACTTACTAAATGTTTAATTTCTTCGATTATTTAATTCGATTAATTTCTTCGATGCTGCACTATTCTGACGTTGTAGTTTTAAGGGAATTAATTTTTCTCAGGCAAAAATGTCAATAAAAAGTCCATGAGTCTGTATGTAAGTCGTTAATATAGCCAGCATGATTGTGGGCATTGTTTTTGGAAGAAAATAGAAGAAAACCGAATACACGTTCTGGAATGTCCAATTTTCAGTGAACTGATTTTTTTTTAAATTTGGATTTTAACAAATCATTTAAACTGTTCCGAAGCCAATGTGATTAAGTTCATTTTTTGAAATATTCATTTTTTTTTTTTATTTTTACATTTTAATCAAATGAACAATATTCTTTTTATCTGTTAAAGTATTTGTTTATTATTTCGTTGTTTTTTTTTCCTTCTATGATAGGAAGCCTTTTATTTATAGCTTATTTATTTATTTATTTTGTATAATTTCAGAAGCCATTATATTCAGTATGTCGTCCAACGTTTATCAATATTTTTACTTTATAATTAAATCTCAACTATTTTTTTTATTTCTTTCAATATGTTTTGGTAACACTAAAGAACAACAACCTGATCTATAGTTCTTATAGAGTCACTGCTGGTGATAAATTTGACTCCCTACTATTTGGAATTAATCAAGATACAGATTTTTGTAAAAGTGACATATTTAAATAAATTGTACGTGCTTTTTTTTTTCAATTTAATTAACAAAAAAATTTCATTCATATATACAATTTTACACATTTTTAACTATTAAACAGAGAGATGGTGGGTGACAAAGTACCTACCCAGATATATAGTAGAAGAGTGATTACATTATAGTCCAGTAGACACTGCCAACAACATTGAACGATCAAAATAACATGTGAAATTTAAAGCCACAAAATTCCGCAGAACTTTAAAAAAAAAAAAAAAAAAAAATGCTTCAGATAAAATTTATACATTCATATCTGTGCATAGAAAATCACAATTTAATCGTTTTCGACAAAGTTTCAAAAATCATAAAAAGTAAGTCTACAAATCGCATTTCCGGTTAACCGATTTTTTTTTTTTAGAATTTAGAATAGAATATTTGAATAGCAAAAAAAAAAAAAATTTGGTTTCCAAATCATCAGGCCTTAAAATAATTACAATGAGATGTAATTAATATGGCAATGGCTAGAGGAGTTTTTAAAGAAAACGGAATTCTTTGTTGATCTATGTTTCGGGTAACACTGGTGCCCTTCTTTAGGAGCTCTTTAATGTAGGAGAGGAGAGTACGTTGAGATTGAAAAAAAACATTTTTGAAACATGAAAAACATTTTACAGTCTCAAAGTTCTCAATGTAAACTCCTCTCCTAACCTAAAGAGCTCCTAAAAGTAGGGCACCAATGGTGTCCGAAACGTAGAGCAACATAGAATTCTTTATTTTTCCTTAAAACTTCTCTGGCCATTGCTGTATAAACATCTCATTCGGGGAAAAAAATATTGTTTTTTTATATATATTAATAGCAGTAAAAAAAAACGTTAAATGACGGTTTCACATCAGAACTTCCACTTTCTCTTACACCTATAAGAGGAAGTAATACGATCGTGCCAGATTTTTTTTCGAAATTGAATTTTCATCCGGAAATATATATGTTTTGAGGTCCCCTGAATACGAAAAAAAAAAAATTGTTTTTAGCGAATGATCCTATAATATGTGCGTGTGTGTAAAATAGAATATCTCAAAAACGATAAGTTGTCACAAGAAGCTTAAACTTGGTATTCCGTCAAACTACCAACGCATCTAGACACGAATATTTCAGCTGATATCCGTCAATCGGAATTTGAATGACTTTACTGATTTTTTTTTTTTTTTTTTTAGTTTTTCGTGATATTCTCGAAAATGGTTTCAAGAATTTGCTCTAAACTTGGAATGCTAATGCAGGCGGCAAAGTTTCAGATATTTTATTATACGTATTCTTAACTCATAGTCTACATATTCTTTTAATTAAAAAAAAAAAAAAAAAAACTATATCATACATGATTTATTATATAACAAAGCTTTGTTCAATAAATTTTCATATTCCAAAATTTTATTTGCTCAAATATTTTAAAATAATTACAATTTGCTGATGATATAGTTTTTAACGCTCTAAAAGAACATACTATACTGGGAATATTTTTAATGATTTCCTTGCTCCAAAAAAAAAAAAAAAAAAAAAAAGCACAGAAATTTATTTATTTCACTCGATAAAAAAGAAGAAGAAGAAGAAAATAAAAAAGAAACTAATGATTCAAGTCTATATCATTAAAAATCTTTAAATTTTAAGTTAATTTATGAATAACTTTTCCTAGAGTGTGCTGGAAACCTAAGAGAATATTCCTAGTTATATCGTATGTATATACATGTGTAAGTGAAACCTATATAAATAAATTATACTACATAATGAAGTAAATAGTAAAAATATACAAAAAAAAAAATAATAGAATAATAAATTATTTATAGAAAATAAATTATTAAAAAACCTGGAAGTAATGAGACAAAATACGATGTGCCGGTCACAGACATTTCTCATGTTGTTTTTATCAGATTCTTTAAAATAAAAACGAAATTTTTTATACACTATATTTTTCTTTAATATAAAAATAAAAATTAAAAAATTTTTTTTCGAAAAAGAATACGAGAAAAAAGAAGGTGGGAAACGACAAAGTTACTAGATAGAACCGTAGACTGCCGGCCGACTGAACCTCACGTTGTGGGTGGTTGCCGGAGTTTACACTCTCTGGCAAAAGTGGGGTCGGTCCCTCAACGCTTCGCACTTGTTTAGTTCTTCACGCACGGCCACAACTCTGGAACTCACCCCCACCACTTTTATATTATTATAGGAGAAGTGAAATAGCGTCGGTTGTCCGGGGCAACCAAAGTGGCGTCATTACATTTGCTGTTAGTAACAAAATTACAAATCAAGGGACGGATCAAAACATTCCAGAGAGATTTCTCCTTTTTAAGGCTAATTAATTAAAATTGTATTGTTATTTACCTCAAGAGATTAGTATGAAAAACTTTTCCAATTAATTACAGTAATTGTACCCGGAAAACTTATTTAAATTATTTCTAATATTTGAGAATAATTTTTTCACATAATTTCTTTGAAATCTAATTTACATTTTTAGCATAGAAATTAGCCATGAAATTCATTTAAAAAAAAAAAAAAAAAAAAAATCTGGTACGATACACTCAAACAACTTTCCCTTACTCCAGTTCTCAAAATAATAATTGATAAATTTTATAGTTTGTGTATCAAATTTAATTGAAATTCGTCGACAACTGAAAAAAACTGTTCAGTAAAAGCGCACTTCCGGTTTACTAATTTTCTTAAAACTTGGAATTTTCGCCATCCATTTATTTCTAATTATTACTGTTTGGATGGTAGAATTGTGTAATCAACTATGATAACACTTTAGAGGAAGCTGTAACCCCACCCTTCCCCCAAAAAGTGCCCTTAAATGAATTTTCCCAGAGAAATGTTTTAAATAAAAGATTTAGATCATTGCATGTTTAGTTTATATACGAAATTTTAAGAAAATCGTCAGAGCCATTTTTTGAGAAAATCGCGAAAAAGTGAAAAAAAAAAAAATCATTTAGTAAAGTGTTAAGACAAACACGCACTTCCGGTTATCCGATTTTTTTTTTGAAACTCGGAATTTCAACAACATATTTAATTCTAATTAACATTATTAAAAAGGCAGAATTGTCTAATAAACTGAAATAGCACTTTATGTGAAAACCTAACCCCACCCCTCTCCGGAAGTGCCCTTAAATGAATTTTCCCTGAGAAATGTTTCAAATAAAAGTTGTAGCTCTTTGTATGTGTAGTTGATGAACCAAGTTTGAAGAAAATCGTTGGAGACATTTTTGAGAAAATCGCAGAAACGTAAAAAAAAAACTAGTAAAGTGGTACTTCCGGTTGAGGAATTTCGACAGGTAACGTACTATCAGATTATGGTAGTGATACCATAGACTATGGTAGTGATACCTAAACGGAATATGAAGTTTCAACTTTCTACAGTTTTTCGTTTTTGAGCTATGCTGTTCACATACATACGCGCGCACACACACACACATACACAGACCATTTGCTAAAAACCACTTTTTTTGGACTCAGGGGACCTCAAAACGGATATTTCCGGTGAAAACTCGATATCGAAAATTTGACACGATTAGAATAGTTCCTCTTACTGGGAGTAAAAGGAAGTAAGAAAGTAAAAATGTGGAAAGATTTTTAGGCTTTATGCTATTTGGCATGGCCTTTAATTACTTTCAAGGCCTACAAATTAATGTTTTGAAATTGTTTTAGCATGTAAAAGCTGTCATTTTTTTTTTGGCATGAACATAACTAAGGCTGGTGTTGGCAATCAAAAGAGTAATCAATCAAGTATGTAAATGATTAGTTTATCAAAATAAAAATTATTTGCCGATTTCCAAACAGAACTCCAAATGCTAGTTTATATCGCATGATTACTGGTTGAATACAGATTAGACTACCACTGGGAATTATTATGTACAAACAGAAACGTTACCCAATCATATTGATTTATAATTTTTTCTATTATTTCTTTTTGTCTTTCTCCCACTTCTAAAACATGCAAAGCGGTTTTAAGCTTTTCCTTAAAGTTACCAAAGAAGTTATAGAATTCGTGTCAATTTTACGGTATCGAGTTTTCACCGGATATACAAGTTTTGATTTAACCTGAGTTCGAAGAGAGAGGGAGTGAGAGAGAGAGAGACAGGTGTTTAGCCAGTAAAAACCGGAAATCGCAGAAAGTTCAAACTTGATGTTTCATATAAGTTCTGTTATGGGATCCGATAGTGAGATTTTTGGATAACCGGAAGTACTTTGTTTTAGTTTGCAGTTTTCTCAAAAAAAAAAAACAGTTCCAACGAGTTTCTTCATCCTTTGTATACATACTAATTACACATATTAATAAAAGATACAACTTTTATTTGAAACATTTTCCCAGAAAAATTCAGTTTAGTGGAAGGGGTTTGGGGGGAAAAGAGGCTCTAAGGAACACATATAATATTAATGGCGGTAAAATGTAATAAAAAATTTCAGGATTGATGGAAATTTGTCAAATTATCACACATCAAATTAATGTGTGTATGTGAACAGCATAGATAAAAAATGAAAAATTGCAAACAGTTAAACATGACATTTCATATCACCACGGGGACCTGATAGCAAGTTACCTACCAAGATTCCACAACTGGAAGTACCACTTTATTGAAAAGATTTACAATTTAAATGAGTGAATGTTTCTTAGTTAAATAAGGCTTAACCTTATCACTTCTTTCGTGTGAAGGCTTGTGTTCTTAATTTAACTTTGAATTTCCAACAAATCACACAGCAACTTCAAAGAAATGCAAATATTACCCCATTTCTCTCTCGTAATTCTAATACATTACACTCAACTTGCATTTTATAGGAATTTTCAGCAAAGTGATTTCGTAAATAGAAACTGAAAGTGATTACGTCTAAGAGCCATAATAAAAAACTGTCACTCTCAGATGTGCCGCTTGACCCTTCACCACCCCTTACGGTTTATCTAAAAATCACACTTCACTACCGCGCGCCACTTTATTACATTATGAATATATTACAAGAGTATAATTGAATAGTATTGATTTCATAGACAAGGCTCAAACTGTAAGAACTTAAAAAACGAAGTAATTAGTAGCACGACTACTTGATAGTTGATCAAATCTAACACTAACAATAAGACCAGAGCATACAACGCACTAACGAAATGATAATATGTATTTACAGACTCCATAGTTGTTACCAACTAAATCATCTATATATACTTCACCATCCACGTCACCAAGTGAACCATCCGTAATAACCAATCATCAGAAGAGTTTTCTCTTGACCAACGCCTATGACATGTATTATAGCGGTTACACTGAAGTATAGAAGTACACTGATAGGATTTTTTTTTTTTTTACGGAAGAGGGAAAATGCCTACGCACAAGTGTGGGGCTTGCACCCACTAAAAACCTCCCTCCCTCACAGGCACTTGTCCACCCCGGAACTGCTTATGGTACTACTTCGGGGTGGTGCCTCGTAATGCCACTACGGGCTGCCTCCGGCCTAGCTGGACCCCGTCCTCGGGAGGTCGAGGTGTCTACTCATTTCGCCTATCTTCATCCGCAGGACCGTCCGGACAAAGGTAGCCACCCAGTCCCAAAGATCCGCTCCGGCGAGCATGGCCCTCACCACCGTATCCGGGGAGATCCTCCCGATTTCCGCTTCCAATCTCCGCCGTTCTCGGTCCCATCTGCCGCACCTAAAAAAGGTATGAAAAGCATCGTCTCTTTCTCCATCCCCGTAGATGCACGACGGGTCTTCCACTTTCCCCACCCTCCACAGGTACGCGGCAAAACAGCCATGTCCTATGAGAAATTGGGTGAGGAAGTAGTCGACCTCGCCATGCCGCCTACTTACCCATTCCAACAGACTGGGGATAAGCTTCGCGGTCCACCTACCGCGGTGCTCATTCACCCAACGCTCCTGCCACCTTTGCAGTGTGGCCCGTCTGGCCCTCAGCCTGGCATCTGCTTCGACTGGCTCTCCCTTCCTCTTCCAAACCTCCTGCCTCTCCCTGGCCTGAAGGTCAATCGGGATCACCCCTGCGATCACTAGGACAGCCGGCTCAGATACCTTCCGGTACGCGCTGGCTATCCTAAGCGCCCCCCTTCTTTGTACCGCGGCCATACGTCTCCGGTGTCTCGCCTTTGTAAGAGCGCTAGCCCAGATCTCACAGCCATACAGGAGGACGGCGTCCGCGACAGACATGAGGAGCCGGCGTCTGCTGGCCCTCGGTCCTCCCACATTCGCCATCAACCTGCTCAGACTCATAACCACCTTCGCCGCTTTCTCCGAAGAGCGCCGCACCTGCTCCCAAAAGGTCAGTTTTGCATCCAGATGCACCCCTAAGTACTTGACGGAGCTTTGAGGTTTCAGCGTTCTGCCATCTATCCTCAGGTCCCAAGCACCTGGGAGCCGACGCCTAGTAAGCAGCCCCACCTCTGTCTTGTCTGGGGCCAAGCTCAGACCATGTTTGTCTAGCCAAGCCGTTACGCGCCTCATCACCTGTCGGAGCCTAATATGCGCCACCTCATGGTCCCTAGCTATCACCACCGCGGCGATGTCGTCCGCATACCCCACCAAAAAAGAGTCCTCCGGCATATCCATGCGCAGGATGCCGTCGTAGGCCACATTCCATAAATCAGGTCCCAAAATAGAGCCCTGAGCCGCCCCTCCCGTTACCACTATACTGCGAGATCCCTCCACGGTGTCATAGCATAAAAATCTGTCCCTAAGGTAACTACGTACACCCGGAGCAGATATTCCGGCACTCGGAACGCGGTTTCCAGGGCCGCCAGCATATATGCCCCCACCTTACCGAGTTAAAGGCGTTCCGGACATCCAGCGCAGCCAATAGCACAATACGCTTTGTCCGCCACGACCCAGACTGCGCGCTATGTGCGGCTCTCACCACTTCTTCCACTGCCCCTATAGTGGACCGACCACGTCTAAAACCATACTGCCGCGCGGACAGATCCCCGGCCTCGCTGATCGCTACCGCCAAACGAGGCTTAAGAAGCCTCTCCAGGAGCTTTCCCGCAGTGTCTAGCAGACACAACGGCCTGTATGCTGAGGGCAAGCTCGGGTCCCCTTTCCCCTTACTAACCAGGACCAATTTCTGTACCTTCCACCGCTTGGGGAAGACTCCTTTCCTCAGACATCTATTGTACATGTTCAACAGCAGTTGAGGGCACACTCGAGCAATTACGTTTAATACCTCCGTAGGAATGCCATCCGGCCCCGGCGCCTTCCTATTGTGGAGTAAACCCACCGCGTCTTCTAGGTCTTCTGTCGTGAACAGTGGTACATCCTCTAATGGGGCAGTATACTGTTCGCTCTCACTTATCGGGTGGGTAGGGAATAATTCCTGCACTATCCCGTCCATCAATGCGGGGTCCAAGATTGGCCCAGGTGATTGTGCCTTTAACCTACGCATCACTATTTTATAACCCATGCCCCATGGGTCCTTATCTACCTCTTCCCGCAAGGCCTCCCACCTGCGGCACTTACTCTCTATAATCGCCCGTTTAAGGTCCCACCTCGCCTATATTTGTTTAATAAGCGAGCAAGGATGCGCAAGGATGTGCGATCGCAAAGGGTATGAGAAGATGATATTTTTCCTTTGGTAGAATCTTGTGTATCTGAAAATGATCCATAATGATATTCAGCAGAATATTAATTTACACATAATGAATGATAGATAATTTTAAATATTTACAAGTAACATGCAATTTTCATGCAATTATATTCATACGCACATGCACATGCAATGGTGTAGATGATTAAGATGTTTGGATCTGCAAAAGAGTGGTTAATTTAAATCTTACAGCTAACATAAAACATAATTGGATATGTACTCAATAATTTCAACAAATATTAGTGTAAAAATTATTAAAGCTAAGAGGTAAAGATGAAATATCTAGCTTGAGGGGTATGTGCAAGTATTTCGGCCGTTTCTATAGCTATGAGTTCCTTCAACTATTTTGCGTTTTCTAGATACCTTGAACATAAATTAATAATACAAGAAAACAATTAAGTATTATAAAAATATAGCATTAAAATACAAAGATAGACAAGTACAAGTGTAATACAATTTATTCAATTTCCTTTTAAGGTGGACCGAAAAAAAAATAAATTAATTAGTAAATACAATAAAAAAAAACATCAATATTAACACATAAAAATATTAAACAAATTCACGAGGTCATCTTGGTTTCTGCAAAATAGAATAAATTGTAATTTATTATTTAAAAATATTGAAATATACAATGCAATAATTACAAATATCAAATGGTTGAATAAATTTATAACTAGTGATACGAGAGTTGCTGAAACAAAAAAAATATTTCCATAATTGCAACAACTAAATTAAATATATCATAAACTTTACACATTTTTGTTCCTAAGGCTAACAAGATTCTTACATATAACATTTATATGTGGTGTAGTATGTAGAGTTCGATAGAATGAGAATAATTTCAAGAGATACAATATATTGTTGTGTTATGTACTGTGTGCGCGAGGTGGCACGGAAATTTGTGGCTAGTTGCAGAGTTTTTAGTGAACTTAGCGAATAGTACTAAATTGGTGCGTTTGAATACTAGTTGAATATTGAATGTTGAATTTATTAAGTGTTAGATACGGTGCGCAAATTAATGATTGCCCTGTAAGAACGTTTCTACAAGTATTAATTGGAAATTGCCTTTTAATTGCGAAAGTATGGATTCGTCAGAAAATTTGGAATTTTTGACATTGTCCGCATGCAAATGAAGGGACGTGATGCCATAATTAGGTATTGCCTTGTTAGTCAGGACTGATGGAAGCAGGTATGATAGCCACGGTCATAACATCAGATTTTCGAGAAAGCGACTGAGGGCTAACTCGTTTTGGGCTGAATTTGGAAACAATTACGAGCCGTATGTCCAAATTTTGAACAAAATTGGCAAGTGGGGAGGTTATTACTAGTTTCGTTATAATTACTATTATTCTGATTATATCCTGAAAACCAGGATAAGAGTTAAATCGTGGATTATTTGAATTATTATTGTTACTATAATATTTATTATTATTATTATAGCGATTATTACTGTATACTCTGTGATTAAAATTTTTAGCAATATTAAAATTGTTAGGCATTTTGCCAAAGTTAGTACGAGGTTTTGGTCTAAATTTGTTGGTGCAGTCCACGTCAAAATGTGGACCGGAACAATGGCGGCAAGCCCTATTCTTTAATACATTAAAAACTCTTCCAGTAGTAGTAGGTTTTAATGGTGGTTTCTGATTTTTATTTCGATGCGGGCATTCTGCATGGAAATGCATTTGTCCGTAGAAACGACATGGAGATGGGGGTGTGCGAGGATTAGAAATTTTCGAAGTGACAGCGAAAACTGTGGGGTTTGTTTCCAAAGCCTGTACTTCCTTTAGGGCATTGGCATAAGAAAGTGCTTCGTCTAATTTTTGAGGTAGCTTTGTTTGTACCTCATTACGAAGCGGTTGAGGAAGTGACTTTAGGAACGCATCAGTGGCCAGTTTGTCTAAAATAGAATGTAAGGCCTCGAGTGGGTTAGCTTGAGCTTTTAGGCTAATGGCGGACTGGATATGTCTAATTCTATCCGCGAAGTTTCAGGAGACTCTGTGGGTAGAGACTGAATATTAGTCATCTGTGAAAGAGGACTAGAGGGGTTTTTCTTTTTAAATCTAGTTAGAAGACATTCTGAGATTAGACGATACGTTATGATTGTATCCTGGCGTTGTAATTCGCTTTCTGCCTATCATAAAATATTTTCGCAGGCCCTGAGAGTCTAAGTGCTAGTATTTCTAATTTTGCAGCGTCGTCCCAGCCAGAAAGACTAACACAATGGCTAATTTGGTCTAGGAAATCTGAAACTGGCTGAATTTTCGTCATCGAAGGTGGGTAAACTATAAATTAATTATGGAAGATTCTTCTCGACCGTTGCTTGTATGAAGGAAAAGGATCGTGAGTTTCGGTCTTTTTTTGAAAAAAATAAAAAAACTTAAATTCTTGCCAACGTTTCGACAAATATATTGTCTTTTTCAAGGCATAAAAAATAAAAAAATAAAAACTATTAAATAATCTTTAAAACATATCAAACTTGAAAACTTATGTATAATTTTGTAAATAAAAAGCTGAGAACACCTCAACAACACAGAGAATAGTGAACAAATAAACCGGTTGTACTAAACAATTAAAAAAAATCCGATTCAAATTTTCAGAAAAATACCACTGAAAACTGCAAAAAAACTGAGAGTATCACAAACCGTCCAACAGTTCAGCAGTTTAACAACAACTGCACATTGATCCACTTACCCCTGTGAGAAGGTTTTAGCAATGATCTCTGTGTTTAGTTGTGAGCAGAATATCTCAAAAACCTAAAATAGCCGAAAGCTCAAACTTGGTATTCCGTTTGGGTACTACCACCGCATCTGACACGAAGGTTCCATGCAAAATCCATCAACGGAATTGAGACTTTACTGAATTTTTTTTTTTTCAGGTTTAACTTTAAAAAATCAACGATTTTCAGCGATATTCTCGAAAATTGATTCCAACGATTTTCTTTAAATTTCGTATTATCTACATATATAAAGTCTATCACTATATTTGATGCATTTTCCTTGGAAATAGTTTTTTTGGGAGAGCAGCAACGTTCCTCTTAAGCTTTCCTCTAAAGTACTCTTACGTATTTTTGGGTTTCAAGGGTGTTTTTGCGATTTTAAGGTGTGTTTTTAAATGCAACGAAATACGTAGCTTTTAGTTCGATTGTCAAATCAATAGATGTCCCCACATTGTGACAAGGGGATAATAAATACTTACAATTCTCTCCGCATGAAGCGTACACACACACTTCCAAGAGAGACGCTAACCGCGCTTAAGCGGCCTCTACACGGTCAATAATATTGTCAATATCAGTATAGACAATATAACCAATAACCATCAATACTCGTGCTAACCAATCAATACTTCATTACCTTACACGATCAATATTATTGTCAATACTCTAAAGTATTGTCAATATTATTGACCGTGTAGAGGCCGCTTTAGGGACGCCATTTTTCTATATTACTACATTATTAGTTTCTAATCTTGAAGATCTTTTGCTGTTTTAATTACGGAATTGTGTTAAAGTGTTTTGCTGTTTCAATATTTTAGTGTTATGTTTACTAACAGCAGAGTTGTATTTACTTCCTGTGTTGCATCATAGTTCCAGCCTCATTTCGTGGCACATTTAATTCATTTATTCATTATTTAGTGCCTATTAAGGGCCTTTAAGCTGTGGTGACCATTAATTCAACCAACTTCAGGCTGCGTCAACCCGGCAGATGCAAATTGCTTATATTATCTTCTTATAACCATCTGTGAAGATAATTTTCCTATCTTTCCCATCCTTTATATCTGTAACTCACTATTTAATTTTAGTTATAATAAGCTGGCAGATGCCATTTGTGCAATGCATGAAATCGCCCATAAAGGTAATCTATCGTTTTTCTATTAGCGCCTTCAGCATTAATTTAATACTCATATGTAATTCTAAATTAGTGCCTTTTGCTTAAAGATTGGTGTCTCTTCACTGTCTGCTTAAATTATGTGTTCTGGTTGGACGTAATCTAAACATCACAGAGAACGATTTCCTATTTAATGAAGTGTGAGAGGTTGCAACATTCCGAGGCAAGTATATACACAGCAACTTTTCTTATTCTCCCTCAGTATCTAATACTATAAGTACTTCAATATCTTATTTGGGTTCATATTGTCTCAAGCTCAAATTGAGCGTTCATCAATTCTTCCATATTAGCAGTATAATATCTATTCATTCGTTTGCCAACAGATTCTCAGGTTCTACAATCTGCCTAATTGTAGTGGTCCTCCGACTGATGTAACAACATCTTCTAATCAGCAACCTCATGGACAGCTCTGGAAGGGATTGTTTGACGTTCGGACAATCGGTGCGATTCCCAGAGCTTACCCACTAGTCAGTGAGCGTTTTGAAGCCCAGTTGTGAGGCAAAAGGGCTGGGAGGCAACTAGTTCTTCAATAAAGTTTTTTGTTATATAAGAATTACTTGTTTTTCTGTCGTTTGTTTCTACACTACCTTCTTAACCCTCTTATTTCAGCAAGACCTGCCTATGGTCTCCTATTGAGTTCCTGCAGAGTTCTAATTTCCTGGAAACCAGATTATGGTACCGGATGAATGAATCTACTGGTCAAGCAAATACGCTACAGTAACACTTCAGTACATTGTGCGCTGCGCTTCTATCATCTTTATAATATCTTTTTAAAAGAACATTAAATGCATTGCTGAAAATTCCAAATTTGAAGAAACTTGTTTAACAAAAGTGGAACTTTATTGAATAGGTTTTTTGGATTTTGTCTAAAACGACTACAATGATTTGAAGGGGACATCTCCCTAATGAAGTTTTTTGTAATACGGGCAAAATGTCGGTTATCAACCCGAAGACCTAAGTCGGGGTTTTACTATGATTTTCTTTAAATTTGAAATATTTGCACGGGTAAAAACGTAGCATTTTCATTTTTAAAACATTTTTCGGAAAAAGTAGTTTTGAGGAATTTGTAACGTTAAATTTCGATGTAGGTTTGTTTCATCTTATTGGCGCTCTCTTCTGAACTTCACTATAATCACTTCACACCCCAACTTCTCTGTATTTATGTTAGGGCTATTCTTTTCAAAAAAGGGAAAGGTCCAAACCCTTGAGGCATAAGCTCCGTTATGTCGAGCGGTTTCCTTAAACCACAATGCCTAGTGAGGGATCCAACTAGATGGCTGTGAGAGATCCTTGTAAGACTCGGCAACATCCCAGTAATTGCCCTGTCCAGTCTCCCAATAAACATCTTAGATTGCCCACAACCCACTGTGCTCATCCTTAGGGATGCATGTTGTGAAGCTGTCCATGATTGGAAGCTTGATAGACACACCAACAGCAGGCCCAGGAACAATGAAAGAGAGAGAGGCGCCTAATATGGCAAAGCTATCTACTTTCTTATTCCCAAAAATGTCCATATGATCAGACTAGAAGTACATCTAGGGTTGACAGATCTAATATATTTTATATCCCCCTGATTTATTTTGTTCTTATTGATATATGATATTAGACTCTAAACATACGTGTAAAAATGAAATATTTATCCGATCACTGCGATGATAACAATTCTTATTAGCGCGCTCATCTCGCGCCACATAATCATCAATGAACAAGTACTGAATGCTGATTGGTTGATAGGAGTCTAGTTTATGGTGCGCGCATAGCTTGCGCCAACGCATTCCGCCGGTTCCGCTCTCGCCAAGTGTCAAAAATGACAAAACTAAAAATTTAGGTTACAAATACCTAAAGGGTGCTCTACACCTACTGACAATCAGATTGACATTCTAAGACATTGACGTCTAAGATTTTATGGCCGCAGCTGTATGTGCATTTATTTTTGTTATGAATTAACAAATTTTTAAAGATTTAAGTTGGTTTTTATTTAATAGAGTTTTCAAAAAAGTATGGTATATTTCCTGCCTAAATGATGTATTTTTGAAATCTTAATCATATATATTTACATTTTTCACCTGGCAACCCTAAGTACATCCTTCAAGGAAGAAACACTTTCATATTACGGTTAAGTAAAAATATCGAAGTTTAAAGAAAATTTGTCAATTTTTTTAACTGTATTAACTGCTGTAAGAGAATGTCCTGTGGGTGAGTTATAATTAATTAGTTGCTGAAATAAACAGAAAATTATGAATATTCCCCAAAAAAAGCTGGAAAAGAAAGAGAACTCTATTTTAAAAAAATGTATATTATATTTTTAGTGTTAGCACAAGATTTCTTGCAAGGAAGATCATGTTTTGCTGAATTTTACAAATAACAGATGTTTTGACTGGCATATATTTTTAAAGACGAATTTTATAAGAATGTGTGTATAATATATTAGCTGTTAAATTATTAAATACACTAAGATTATTAGCTGTATAGGAACGAGTTTGCGTGAGTTGGCTACACTGTCCGCATCAACTTCTGTAATAGCGGCAAAGAGCATAGCCCATTTTGTTTTATTATATATGTACGTTGGAGTAAGTTTCTAAGTGAGTGCAGTGAATCTATAATTTCTGACAACTGCTTACCAGACCAGGTACACTATTTCTGAAAATCGTTCTCTTGTATTCAATAATCCCAGTTGTTTAAACAAAGTCTCTAAAACCCTTGTCACTTAAACTCTTACTGGATCACCATTATGAGTATGTAAAGATCATCACCATAACTACCAGAAGAATATCTCTTGATTGTTCGTTTTTATTGTAATAGTTTCTTTGAATTTAAATTTAAATGGAATCACTGTTATTTATAAAGTAATTACTTCTCACCTGATATTTTCCCTCCTACATACTAGTTTCTGAACGTCATTATTCATTGTTGTTTTGAGATTAACAATTTTATGGCATCAATAAATTTTACATTTTATGATATTTTATTTAAATATCTTTTCTGTTAGTATTTTTGTCTACTTATAAAGAGCAGGTGGAAGATGGTGAACTTGCTGGAACTTTAATAGTAAAAGTAGAGATTAATGTATGTAACAGAATATTTTCAGGAAATAATTCTAGGAGTTTTTATTCTAGGATATTTATAGTTATTTAATTTTTTCAAACGATCACCTTGGGACGTTTAATGAGTTATTATGGAACAATGAATAGCGACATGCCCCAGTTGTATTCACTGTAATAAACTTAATCTTCTTTGGTGAAAACAAATTGAATGTTGTAATCAGTGATCAGTTTCTCGGAATTTCTTGCTATAATGTAGAAGGATTCGAAGCCCTAAAGAGAAACTAAGGCCTTACTACAATCTTTGAATTAAAGGAGAAAAGGAAGTAATCAACGTATACTTCTATACTTTAGTGATCCGCGGACCTAAAAAGTAATTAGTTGTACTTCAATGACTAAAATGCGATTATTATTTTGAAATCAATTTTTTTTTATTTTACTTGTTAATGTAATTTAGCCGAGATCTTTTCAGAATCTAGTCTAGTTTTCAATGTAGCTTCCATGTTAAAGAAAAAATTAAATTTTATCCTCCAAAAAATTATGCTCGAATATAAAAAATATGTAAAAATAAAGTAAGTGCTACACATATTGAACATCTTATCACAGTAGTACGTAAATGAAAAAAATTCCATAGCTTGAATTGGCAATATCTGAGTTTTGCTACATAAGGTTATGCAAAATGTTCTTAAGAGTGTTTTGTAATTCGCAAGGAAATTTCCAGAAGATTGCTTTCCTACCCTTCCCTTTCAAAAAAAAAAAAAAAAACTTTGAAGAAAAATGGGACTAAAATAAAATTTAAGGGTCTTCCAGTAAGCTTTTTCTCATAGATGAATTAGAATTTTACCAGGTGTTCACACAGCCATTAATTAGATTAATACAATGTGCGGTAATGGAGACATTAACAATCCCCCCTTCAATGCCCTGCATAATATTTGGCATTTCGCCATTCGTCGTTTAGCAGGCCCAATACATTTTTTCACTTGCTACAAGCTCGTCATTAGCTTGAATATTCAAATCAGCAAGGGCCTCGCACTCGAAGAGGTGATCTCCAGTCATGTGCTCGGCCCCGCAGACACAATCAGGATTACCGACTAACCCAATTCTATATAAATGTGCTTGGAGGAAGTCTTGTCCGGTTATTAATCGGAAGCAGGCCACTGCTTCGCTTCGCGGAAGATTGTTGGCAGCACCCTATGAGGGAGGATCGCCCAACGATTGCCTTCTGCCTGTATCTCAAGTAATTCTGCTGTTTTCTTTTCACACTTGTCCGGAGAAGTCGCTTAGCCGTTTCAAATGAAAGGATCCCTCCGGCTGGGTCATAATTGCTGCTGACTTGGCTAGTCTGCTTCCTCGTTTCCCTTTATGCCGCAGTGGCTAGGGATCTATTGCAAAACTACTTCTATTCCCTTCTCGAAAATGTCTTACAACATTTTATAACTCGCACGATTCGGTCACAGCCCAGGTAGTTAATGCCTTTATCGCCTCCTGCGAATCGATAAATAAAACTACCTGATTTACCTTTAAGTGAGTTATTTATTTAATTGCTGACAGAACCTCTCTAACGTCCATATCGAAATTGGAGGCAACCCTTCCTACCAGTTCAGCCATACTAAAAACTAAGGAATCCAGACTCCCGCGCCCGCGTTGAAGAAGCATCTCATGCTGATCCATCCGAATAAATATGCTTCCATATATTTTCGGGGTATTTGTTGTGGTGGTTGGTTCCGCAGAGCTGGAAAGCATCAGAGACATTTTCCGTGGTAGCCTGCTTCGTTTTGTGGTCATCGACCGGTTTCGGGCGTTCGCCCATCTTCAGGATGCGTTTTTCAGACAGTGTGCCAACACAGACTCGTACAGAGACTTAGTTTCACACTCTGGGTGGGTTGGTTGAGCTTCAGTCTCTGTTACGAGTCGTGTTGGCACAACTGTCTGAAAAAACGGCATCCTGAAGAGGGCGAACGCCCGAAACCGGTCGAGACCACAAAACGAAGCAGGCTACCACGGAAAATGTCTCTGATATTTTCGGGGTACCTTTCAGAAATGGTTTCTTAGGCTAAGGCCTTCAATTCGTAGGCTGCAGTATCTCATTTCTTCATATCTCTTATAAGGTGCAGCACTCCTTGGGCGAGATATTTTTGGCCCATCACTTGTAAATTTGGAAAAATTTGTCGCTCACTTTTTGAGACGACATATTTAGAAGATAACTCCTCAGCAGTCGATAAAGTCTTTTGAGGCGGTTGCCCATATTTGTCCCAGACTTATTCCAGTACGCTTTAAACACCCACTGTTTATTGGCACAGCCATATCTCTCCTAAGACTTAATGGTTCGAAGCCTGATTATATTTTCATTGCTGCTTGGGCGTGGACTTTGATAATTCTAGTGCTTGGTTCTGGGTGATATCTAGCTTTTTCAAAGTTGATCCCGATGCTGTAGCAATAAATTTGGTGCCACACTCCATCACAGGTCGTATGTATGAACTTATATGCCTAGATTAGCTCATATTGAAAAGTTCTCCACTTAGTACCTGTTATTCTTCTCAATAGGCTTAAGCGTTTTTCGCCTTTATTTACCAGGTTTTCCGTTAGCATAATCCAGTTCAGCTTAAAATCCATTTTAATGTCTAGATAATCTGCTTCAAACATCTTCTTTGAATATCAACGACCACCATATCAATGTCTTACAGACATTGTCAGTGCAACTGGCCTGAAGTTTTCTGGCAGGTTCTGTTCCTTGCCTTTTTTGGGAATCGGGATAATCTCAGCTTTTCCCCATTCAGAAGGGAGGTGCGTCTTCCAGGTTAAATACCTAAATTTGAGGAGGGAGCCCATGCTTGTGCTCCTAAATTATTAAGGAATTCGGGCATCATATCGGGGCCTGCACTCATATCTTTTCTTATTCATATATAGTGCTCTCTCCAGTTCATGTTTATCAGATTCATTGAAGAATAGCTTTAATTCTTTTTCAGTAGGGCATACAAGATAAATTGCTAACTTCGCATTATGATCACAAAAATACTTAGCAATATTTCTTTCCCTGTTCAGAAGCTTTGTTGGTTTGAATATTGGATTGTTCTTATTGGATCTCGCAGGGTTGTTAAGCCTAGAAATAAATTGATGTGCCATGAGACCATCTCTTCTAAAATCCAGCTCCTGAAGAAAATTTATGAATGAGCTGCGTTTGCTTAGTATAATTTTCTATTCAATTTGGAAGTCTTCTTTAGCACTTTTCTAGCGTCTAAAGTCCGGTTTCTGTCTGTAAATTTCTAGCTTCATCGCTTTCCGCTTTAAGGTTTTTAAGTTCGTCATTTGGAGAGCACTTTTTAATTTTATCGCAATTAAGAATCATATCCACAATACGCTTCAGGCTGCGGTCCCACGGCTATCTACTAATTCTGGCCTTAAATTTATTTCAGCTTCCTCTCTGAACTTTTTCCAGTTAGCCTTCTTTATGTCCATCTAACTCTCCTTATTTCTTCATCTGCGTTGTATGATGGCATTTGTAACCAACAGAATTTTGTGCCGAATATCATTTAGAATAAAATCTTCAACAACTCGCCCTATAGCGCTAGTTTGTTCGGAGCCCCATAGGTGGAGGGGCATTCAAGTATACCGTTAATACACACCTGGGATCTCAGTCTGCTTCCAACCAAGAGTGATCGGGGTACCTTTCAGTCTAGAAACACAGACACGTAAACAAAAAGTAGGCGTCGGTGGATTCCTAGTTCCTAGTTAAAGACTTCTAGTTCCGCTACTTCCAGCTTGTCGCTTTTTTTTTCTTCCATCTCTTTCTTATTGATAACTTTACGGTAAGGGAAGATTTGGCTGTTAAAATTAATCCGATGCCACTTGCATCTCCTTAATAGGATACCCTACCTATTGGAAGAAATTATTATTGCCCGTTGAGGCTCCTGCTTCAGCACTGCCACATATATCAATAAATATTACTCACTATAATAGGTGTAAGTTCTGTAAACTTATCATGAGTTAGCTCCAAAATAAAATCTTGCACAATGGTTTGTCCTGGCCTTGAGAAAGGCTGGTTGCGTGGCAATTTTCATTTAGTAGCCGGTAGTGCTGTCGCTATGAGTGTTTGGGCTGATGCTGAGGCGATCATTCGTTTAGTGAAACAGGAGACACCACGAGTAGACCACTGACTTCATCCCTCTTAACCAATTAACAATCTTAAATCGCTTCCTTTTATTTGTCGGTGTGATGGAGGAAAGTGGCAACTCCGTTGTTTGCTGACAAAAAAAATATGGTAACCTAACAATAACTGTTTAAAAAAAATCGCTTTGAGGAATTTTGGCTTTGGAAGAGCAAAGCTATATGATTCATTTTTCATTAAGATTACCTGAGAAACTGTCTCTCCAAACAGGACATTTAAAGGAAATAATTCGAGGCAGTAAACTGATTTTGCACGGTCAAGTGTGATATCACCTGTTTACCAAAACATCCTGAAGGTGGTCGAACGCCCAAAACAGGTCACCACAAAATGATGCAGGTGTCACGGAAAAAAATATCTTTATGATTTTTACTTAAATATTTCAGTTAAATAAGCATGGATGAGGATGGCGATAATATGGTTCCGCCGGCAAGGAAAAACGAAGAGTTAACAGTAGAGAAGATTTATCAGAAAAAATCTCAGCTGGAGCATATTTTGCTTCGACCTGACACATATATTGGTAAGTTCAGCTTTGTCGCTATAATTTCATAATGTATTTACTTTTCTTATTTCATATTGTTGTAATCGAAAGTTATATTTGTGTTTCGTCAGGTTCTGTGGAACCGGTGACCGAACAGATGTGGGTCTATGATACAGAGACTGAGACAATGGTACAGAGAGAAATTTCCTATGTTCCTGGTCTTTATAAAATATTTGATGAAATATTAGTTAATGCGGCCGACAATAAACAGAGAGACTCTACAATGAACTGTATAAAAATTACTATCAGTCCGTAAGATCCTGATTTTTGTTTCTACTTTCTTCAATTTGATAATTATTCTAGATTTTTAAACTAATGTTTATGGGACTAATCATAAATTTATTCTATAAATTGTATTTCTTTGCTAGAGAAGAAAATGTTATATCAATTTGGAACAATGGTGAAGGTATCCCAGTAGTAATGCATAAAGATGAGAAAATGTTTGTTCCAACAATGATTTTCGGTCACTTGTTGACTTCCTCTAATTACAACGATGAAGATGAGAAAGTAACAGGTGGTAGAAATGGTTACGGTGCAAAACTGTGCAATATATTTAGTACAAAATTCACTGTGGAAACTTCGACAAAACGCTATAAGAAAGCTTTTAAACAGGTTCGCATTTCTTTATTATTACTTTTTTTAATAAGACGAGTTGTTTGTGATAGTTGCAAAATACATCCTCCAACAAAACTCGTTTTAAATTGGTTTTCAAATCGTCAGGCCTTAAAATTATAAAAGATGTTTATATGTCAATGGCAATGGCCAAAGGAGTTTTAAAAAAAACGACTTCTTTGTTGCACTACGTTTCGGCCACCATTGGTGCCCTTCTTCAGGATCTCTGCAAAATTATTGGAGAAAAGTTACTTTAATGTCGTCTTTCTTTAAAACTCCTCTGGCCATTGCCTTATAACCATCTATTAAAACCCTAAACTCTAGGGCCCAACAGCCCATTAAGGGCTAAGGCTTGCCAGACGGCGATTTGAATAGGGAGGTGTGTGGTAAGCACGCCTCAGTTCCCACGCCGTTTCGACCTTCCGACCTTCCTACCTAGGGCGTTACTATGCCCACTCCTGTGGCCACTGTCACGATGCGGGTCAACACTGACTTTGCCATCACGGGAATCGAACCCTGAATTCTAGCACGAAAGGCGAGTGCGCTGGCCTCTAGACCAACGCGTGAGGACATCTTATTAAAACTCCTTTTATATTATGAAGTTCCCGTCATACCAGTGTCCCCATCCCTTGATGAATACAAATTGTGAAGTATGCTCCTTAAGCGTTATACATTAATCCTTTATGTAGTAATTCACCTCGGATTGTTTAGATATTTTGATTGTGGTTGATAAGGAATATAAAGACAAAGTCAGACAGTGTTGCTTACTTTTACCTCTTTGGCCACATTTTCTAGACTATAAAGGAAGTAATAAACTGCTCATTAATTTTCTCACCATCTCGCATTTCGACCCATGTTAATTTATTATTTATTAGGGCAAAATTAATTTTTATTTAATTCAGATTTTATTTATTTTTACTTATTTAATTCCAGTATAAGATTTTTATTTGCTTTTTTGGTTTTTGAACACCAACTATTTTAATACAAAATCATATAAAAAATCTGAGGTGTTACATTCTCCCGTTCTCTCACAGCAATTGTTGGAATCACAATTTTCGATTTTTTACTTTCTCTTACTCCTTGTAAGAGGAAGTATTGTAATCGTGCCAAATTTTCGATATCGAGTTTTCACCGGAAATATTCGTTTTGAGGTCCCCCTGAGTCTAAAAAAAGTTGTTTTTAGCAAATGATGTGTGTGTGTGTGGGTGAACAGCATAGCTCAAAAATGAGAAACCGTAGAAAGTTGAAACTTGATATTCCGCTTAAGTATCACCATGGGATCTGACAGTACGTTATCTATCAAATTTCCTCAACCGGATGTACCACTTTACTAGTTGTTTTTTTTACGTTTTTGCGATTTTCTTTAAACTTGGTATATCAACTAGGGCTATCATAAAAAGGGCTCAACTTATATTTAAAACATTTCTCCGGAAAAATTCTTATAGGCATTTTTGGGGGAGGGGTGGAGTTAGGTTTTTGTCTAAAGTGCTGTTTCAGTTTATTAGACAATTCTGTCATCTAAATAATGTTAATTAGAATTAAATATGTAGTTGAAATACCGAGTTTGAAAAAAATCGGATGACCGGAAGTGCATTTACATTACCACGTTACTAAATAATTTTTTCACTTTTTTGTGACTTTCTCAAAAATGGCTCCAACGATTTTCTTGAAACTTCGTATATAAACTAAACATACAAAGACCTACAACCTTTATTTGAAACATTTCTCTGGAAAAATTCATTGAATGGCACTTTTAAGGGAGGGGTGGGGTTATGTTTTTCTCTGAAGTATTATCATAGTTGATAAAGGATAATTGGATGATAAATTATATAATTCTATCATCCAAACAGACTTATTTAGAAATAAATAGATGGCCAAAATTCCGAGTTTCAAGAAAATTAGTAAATCGGAAGTGCGCGCTTCTGAACAGTTTCGACGAATTTCATTAAATTTAGTACACAAACTATAAAATTTGTCAATAATAATTTTGAGAATTGGAGTAAGAGAAAGTTCTGTGAGAGTTTCACACCAGATTTTTTTTTTTTTCTATTGTTGGCCCATATTACTCAGCAAGTTTTGGGAAAGAGAAAACGAACAATTTTGCTATTGGTGTTCAGAATGTGTCCCCTCGCTTCATTGTTTTTATTTTTTCCATAACTTGGTTCCTGTCATTCATCTAAAGATAATCTAAAGTATTGTGAGAAATTAGTTTCTTCTTCCGCATGAAATTGTCGATTTGCAAAAATTTTTGAGCTTAAAGAAGACATAAATTAGAAAAGTAAGGTTCGTGTTCAGTGATCAATCCCATGGCAGCCAAAAACTTGATACTTGTCTGGCAATGTGTGAAGAAGGGATATTGTCGAGCAGTAACCTTGTGACGGTCAGAGCGCCGACTTTTGAGGCCTGCTCTTTGTAGTGTATCATTTCCTGTAACATCTTCTGTCTTTCCAACTTAGTACTTGTTCCAACTTGAAGAAAACAGCATATGCTACTTTTATCAATGCATGCAGTTTTGGGAGTGGGTGGAGTTGGATCCTCTTCGTGGACTCTCCTGCCTGTGTGTCATAAAATGATATACGTTTCGTCACTGGTCCGATTTTCTTCACTGTTCACTGGAAACTGGAAACTTTTGAAGGTTTCTTTGCTAACAATACTCATTCGGACTAATTGAAATGTCGTGTACTACAAGCAATGCGATATCCACTACAAATGACCTTCTTCATGTAAATGTTTGTATATGATGTGGATAGTGCCAGATCTGTTGCTAAATACGCCTCTTTATTTCATATACACATCTGGAATCAGGCTTCATAATTTTTAGAGTAGGAACAATATTTTCAGTCTTTATTGCGAGAGATCTTCTACTGTGATGCTTGTCAGTAAAGACACAGGGATCTCTTTTAAATTCAGGAAACCATCAAAAAACAGTCGCGCGAGCTTCTTCACCAAAGGTCTGTTAGCGCTGGATGCACTGAGCCCATACTTAGAGTTGGACAGTAGAGAAACTTAGGTTGAGATAAGTTAAGCTTTTTGTACGGCTGTTTATATTGAATGAGAAACAATGTACTGCAAGGACTTTACACTGCATAATTTAGAGAGTGAGTATGGTAACCAGAAAAGAGAGTGAAAGACTGACTGGCAGAGTGACGGTGTGAGAACAGTGCTCGTTGAAAGTTGATGGTTGTTCGAATGGCGGTCAGGCCCCTTTTTGTGTTGGCGGCCCGTATTCTCTGTAATTTCTTCTTCCGATGCCCATGTACTTCTTCTTATATTGCCCCTTCTGAGAGCTAGTGGTAGGGAGACATGTCACGGGGATCTATTACAATAGCACTACTTCTTTTTTTAGAGGGGGAGTATTGTATCTGCTAATTGGGGAGTGAAGTTGTTCTCACATCCCCCTAGATATCCAACTAAACGAACAATATCAGTCGCCAGCGCAGCCTAATAAGTTCTTTTATACCGCGGGACGTAGAATAGCTGAATAGCCGAAGTCATGGTGTAGGGGAAAAAGTATTTGCTTATTGTATTTATTGAAGAAGTATAAACACTATTTTTATACATCTCAACACTATTACACTGTATTAAAAACTCAAGCGGTATCTATAACATGATTTTTCTTTTTTTTGACGTATTCAAATATTGATTGATGTTTGTTTTTTATGTAATTTATTTATTTATTTGTACAAGGGGCTTGACCCCATACAAAGGAGTAGGGAGAGTTACGTACTACATCTTAAAACATAAAAAACAAAAATACGAAATAAGTACAAAAATATACAATATAAAAAATGAAAACAAATCTGGATAGAAATTAAATTATACCATGTTCATTGTAATAGAAAGTTGTGGCTGCTTAAAAAATAATAAACAATTATTATCGAATATGCAAACCAAATCTCTTACTAAAAAGTAATCAAACAAAAATAAAAATAAGATATTACTTTACAAATAGTTAAAACTTTAAAAGGGTCATACTTCATACAAACAGGTGTTTTATTTTCAACTCCAAAACTTATGGTTATAAAACATAAACAAAATTATGTAGTTATTAGATTTAAATATTATTATTTCAATTTAACAAAATTTGCCTAAATTTCAAAATATAATAAATAAAATTATAAATCTTTTTTATTCCGGTAATTGATTTAGGATCTAACATACATACCAAAATTCATTTGTACTGATACTAAAATATTGTCTAAGAAGCGAGTAAACAGGGGAACCAACCAAAATATATTTTAGATTCTCGGTAAATTTAAATTGCAGAGCTTACAAACTGATTTTGGATCTATTACAGTAGAAGGAGAATCAATTGTTAACTTCAATATATAAATTCCTGAGGTTCTCATCTGTGCCAATATACGGATAAAAACCAGCGGCAGATTGAGAGATAAATAAGTGGGATTATTTATTTTAGAATTTTATATATCTTATTATAGTAACGACTATATTTTGATTCTAACAACTGATTTTAATCTTTTTTTACAAGGTTTGTAGTTGGAATGTTTGTAGTATATGCAGAATAATTTTATTTAGAGTACAACTATCTTGAATAAAAACTATATCTGAATAGTGGATAGGGAGTAACAGATCTCTCAATTGTGATACTCAATTATACTTATTGTCTTTTAATACAGCATTAGATAACGCCAGTAGTTTTGTTTTTTATATTTCATACAATAATTTAAAAAAAACAAAATCAGTGTTTAATGCAAGGGTAGAGAGGATGAGCTAGTACCGCTTTTCAGTTATCTTATATTCTGTGTTTTATTTTATTTCAAGCTAAATTAATTTAATAAATTGTTATAATAACTAGTAATTATATTAAGAGAAAGATATAAAATAATAAAATATATGTTGAATATTGGTATAATCAGTATTAACAGGGTGATGAACTGTGTTCATTACTGCAGTTCAAGATTACGTATATACATATAAGGTAAATCAATGGATATTGCTTCAAAGTATTGCGGGTGTAAAGCACTTTATTATTAGAAAACGTTCATTCGCTTTTTCATGTGAGAAACGTTCGCTTCTTACGAAATAGGTGCCTCCCAAAAAACGTATTCAACGTTAAAACTTAATTTCTTAGTTTGTTATTCCGAAACTTTTTAATAATTACCTGACAAATGTTTCCAGCAGAATTATGGTCTTTAAATGAGTAAATATTTCAGACATGGAGGGATAATATGAATAAAGCAGAAGATGTAAAAATTAAGGAATCATCAGAACAGGATTATACTAAAGTTACTTTCAGCCCTGATTTATCAAAATTTAAAATGGAAAAACTAGACAAAGATATTGTTGATCTTATGTCAAGAAGAGCTTTTGACGTTGCAGCTTCTACTAGAGGAGTGAAGGTTTACCTCAATGGGAACAGGTTACCTGTATGTAAAATATATTGCAAGCTTTAGTATTTCATTTTTATAGATTATAACTTTGGTATTGTTTTTGTTTGATGTGTTCTGCAGGTAAAGAACTTTAAGGACTACATTGATTTGTACATTAAAGATAAATCAGATGATGCAGGAGTCCCATTAAAAGTGGTTTATGAAAATGTGAATGACAGATGGGAAATCGCAGTTACTATTTCAGAAAAAGGTTTTCAACAAGTGTCATTCGTTAATAGTATAGCTACCACAAAGGTGATATGATTATTGACTTCAAAATTTCATTTAAAATTTAACAATCATAGATTAGCTCAATTCAGCTCTTTGGGAATTTTAATGGAATATCTTGGAATCAGAAATTTATTTAGAAAGTTTATTAGAAAGTCTGTTTGGAAAGTTTGGACTGTTCCTCAATAATCTCTCATTTAGCTGTTTTGATTTTGGTTCCATGTATAATCAGTGATTGGGTTAGGTAACTTTCTTTCCATAGCTTTTGTAGGTTATCTAATCAAATATGGTTTGTATGGCAGGGTGGCCGCCATGTAGACTATGTTGCCGATGCCCTGTGCAAACAGTTATTGGAAGCTATCAAGAAGAAGAATAAAGGAGGAATGACCATCAAGCCATTCCAGATTAAAACCCATATGTGGCTGTTCATCAACTGTCTGATTGTCAATCCTACGTTCGACTCGCAGACAAAGGAACATATGACATTACAAGCAAAAAATTTTGGTTCTAAATGTAACTTCTCAGAGAAATTTATGAATCAAGTAAGCATTTTTGCAATATTTTCGGGTAAATATTAGAAATTTATAGAAAATTAATTTATTTTTTTCCCCCAAAGGTAGCAAAAAGTGGATTGATTGAGCAAGTTCTAACTTGGGCCAAGTTTAAAGCCCAATCAATTTTAGAAAGAGCAGCTGGCGGGAAGAAAAAATCCAAACTTAGAGGTATAATGTTCGCTAATGTTTACAAGATTTGCTTATTTCAGGCCATACGATTTCTAACAAGTAATAGATAACTTATTAAATATAGATTGCAGGAACGCTTTCATTTTTAGTTTATTTTACTGCTATAAGAAGCATTGCGAACAGGGAGTTCGGAAAGATTTGGGACATTATCTTAGCTCTATGCTGCCTCTTAAGGTTATTTTTCGGTCCATCATCTTTATAATGTAAATGCAATTAGACATTAGTAAAACTTTCAAGTTTAAAGAAGAAACGTGAGGATTGCTGTAAGGGGAAGAGTTTTACATAGACTTGGATCTGATGCTGTGGCGCGACAACTGGTAGTATTTCTGAATTTTCTAGAGACCGCGCACCACCAATGGATATATAAGCCTAATCTTTTCTAAACAACTACTTTACATACATTGTTAAAATTACTTCCTTTTATTTTCTTTCTTAAATTTTTAACTTGTGGTTTAAGAATTTTAACATTATATAAAATAAAGATCGTAAAAAAAAAAAAATTAAAATATATAAAGAAAAGTCCTTGTTATTTCTATTTTTTCAAGGCATGTCAAAATCTATCGTCATTTGCGCTCGAAGCGTTCTCGGTGCACTGGCCTCCCAAGAGAGTTTTCTCCTTATAGACAAAATTGTCCATCGCCGGTCTGTGAGCTGCAGAAGCTCCTTTGAAAAGAAAATTTAAATGTACCACTCCTGGACTCGAACCCAGAACTTCCGCGTGCGACCACTGAGCTACTCCCTCTCCTATGTCCTTATTGTTTGGTATCTTATCCTTTTTCTTTGGATCATAATTTCTTGAGTTTGATATGCACCTTCTTTCTTTCTTGGAGGAGAAGTGGATTAGCCCTTTCTTCAGGATTTAAGCCTGTACTTGAATTTGCAACATCAAAATACGCATGAACTTGCAGTAATTGTTAGCACATCTAATTTTAGGCAAATTCTAACACATGACAGTGGATAGTAATGCAGGTCATACTACATAATTTTATGGCACGAGCTGGTTCCTTTAGCGACTCTCTCTCTTTCTCTGATATTACTTATTAATATGAAATTATCGAAAATGATAGGATACCATGTTTGTTATTGAAATTGCGGGGGGTGGGGGATGTAAAGTAAATTAAAAAAAGTGATGGAAAAAATCTTAGATAATGCAAATACAATTTACAGACCTACAAACAAACAACAATTCAATACTCAAAAACAGGAGCAGACAGAAGTCGTAATAATGTTTTAGGTTTAGTGACTTGGGCTTCACTGCTCTGCATATGTACTAATGCTTCTTTTATAATGAGTATGCCTAATATATTACTGTAATGTTAAAAAAGCTGTTGGTGTAGAATTATTTGCCATACTTGAGAATCATGTATGAATAAAATCAGACGTCTATATTTGCTGCTGAATGAAGTTCAAATGGCTTCTAGGGATACCAAAATTGGATGATGCTAACGACGCTGGCACCAAAAATTCGTTGTCTTGTACTTTAATATTGACAGAAGGAGATTCGGCCAAAGCACTGGCCGTTTCTGGACTCAGTGTTGTAGGTAGAGATAAATATGGTGTATTCCCATTGAGGGGTAAATTGCTTAATGTAAGGGAAGCATCACATAAACAGGTAAGTTTTAATACCGTGTGCTTTATTTTTACATTTGTTTTCATTCTTAAACAATATATATATATATGTATAGATCTTAGAAAATGCTGAAATCAATAATATAATGAAGATAATGGGACTACAATACAAGAAGAAATATGAGACCAGAGAAGATATGGAAACATTGAGATATGGCAAGATAATGATCATGACCGATCAGGATCAGGTCAGCTTCATGTTTACCAATTTATTATCTTCTACCAGAATTTTTATATTCTATAAGTGTTATTGTTATATTTGTGTAATAGGTAATTATTATAACATCCTTTATATATATACTTGTATATAACTATTTATCTCTATACTATTACTTCTACTCCCTCGCCATCACCACCGCTACCCCACTACTACTGCTACTTCCACATCTAAATAGCAGCTAGACCAACACCTACAACTGTTGGTTTAAAGTAATACCAAGGGGGAAGGAGCCTGAAAGCCTGACGAAGCACCACTCTGATGTAATACGATAAGTAGTCCAGAGTGGGTTCCAGTGCTTCAAGGAGTTTGGATTTTTTGGTGGGTGATTGTCCCACATGTCTGGAGCCCGGTTGTGCATAATGCATTTTCTCCTCTCCATTAAACAAAAAATTACTATACTACCGCTATTATTACTACTATTACTAATTCAACTTCTACCTACTCTAACTGTTAAAAGTACAGTCAGTACATAGCAATTCATAGCTTAAGTCAGTACAATAGTATTTATAGCATAAATACATACGGATATACTCGCATACTAGAACCACACATTTTGCCATATTTTGTATTTGTAATTTGCTCCGTAAATAATTTTGCTTACACAAATAATTAATAGTTTGCTTCTGAAATTGATAGTGTTCACATTTCTGACTCATATTATTGACCTAATAATATACGTATAATAAAGTTTTGTAGTTTCAACTCTGGAAAGTATGTAAAGCGCATGTTGCATGCACACCGGCACACCAGGTTCGCTCTTTCTTCTTAATACTAATACAAGAACAAATTCTATTATTTAATAATCAACAATACTCGCTTTATATTTATTTTATAAAGTTTTCTACTTATATCATTTTTTAGCACTGCCACCTCGATTATAATATCCAACATAATCTAAAATCTAACATCCTCCCACCTTGAGTTGACGGAAAGACGACTCAACCAATCCTCTTCCTTCTCATAAATCCAATTTCTCAGGTATCTTCACCGTACGTCCACTTCTAGTCGAATATTCAGTGACACGTTCCTCAACATGTTCAATAGATGAAGTCTCCCGCTTGGACCTTGGTCTTCTTAAGTTGTCTAATCTTTCCGAGTGTGATGTCAATTTCTTTTGCAATTCTTGCCTTCTAGGGGTCACCGAAGCCTCTGGTTGTGTTAACTCTTCGCGAGCTTTCTTCAACCTTGCCCTTGCTCTTGGCAAAGAATACTTAGCAATCCAAAGCCTTGCTTCCCTAAGAGTCTCGGACCCTTCATGATACCGTGTGTTTCCTGCTCCTTTTCTTGCTTTAGTCTTTCTTCGTTGACAACAACAGAATTTTGAAAGTTTACCTTCGTCTGAACCTCTCTTGATATTTTATCTCGCTGGGAGGTGGGATCAGTAGTGCCAATTACATCCAAGCTCCACAGATCTAAAATTGAGGCTTCTTTCACAAACATGGAGGTCACCACCATCGCTACATTCTCTTTTTCCTTGTCAGTTGGCGTTTTCCCCATCACAGTCCAACCAAGTAGAGTTTCCATAGCTATTAATCCACAATCCAACAATTTTCGTCGCCCAGTAAACAATTTACCAGCTACATCTGCTCCTAATAGAATTTCGATATGTCTGGGATGTTCTATATCAGTGAGGGGTATCTCCAGAGTCGTCAATTCGTTTATCCAAGGTCCCTTCCTCAAAGAAAGAATATTTCCACAAATGACATATTGATCTAGTGCTTCGAAATTACAACGGAAACTGTTATTCAAATTACCCAATTCTACCTTATAACCACAGTGTGTCCGTGTTGCTGTCTTCACTCCCCCAAAAAGTGAGTCTGCTATTTCGACCTCTTTAACAGGTGTATATCCCATGCGAACAGCTGTGTTTTTCAGAATATAAGATCTCTGAGATCCAGTATCAATCAATGCTCTTACGTGGGAAAATGAATGGGGCCCTTTCAAGTTTACAACCAAAGTTTGTAAAAATACCGTATGAGGTTCTGACATACTTGCCAGACTTTGACTCTTCATTTTCTTTCTTCTCTTCCCGATCTGTCGATTTTGAGGCCGTGGTTTTATGTTGTAGCAACTGTGGACACATTAAAACAGCATGCCCCTTACTACAAATGATACATTTTACTACTACTTTGCATTGGCTTATAAGATGTCCCTTTTTGAAACATCTGAAACAACAGCCTTTTTCCCTTAACAAATTTTGCTTACTAGCCAATGTCATCTTTTGTGCCTTGAAACAATTCGAGGCTTCATGCTGACCTCCACAAAAAATACAAATTACTTTATTATTTTCAAAATTAGTAATAAGCAGTCCTGCTGCAGTAGGCTCATGTTCTTTTGAAACAATGTGTTTTTCCTTAATTTTAAGTTTATTATTTAGTCCAAAACCGGTTGTAGCTAATTTAATTCGTTCTTCAGTTTCAACCTCGTTCTTTAAAAATATCATTAGACTTTCTAGTTTATCCCTGGACTCTGTGGTTATAGTAGAATTTGGACTTCTCTGCCAGACTCTTAATAGTTCTTCAGGCAAACAAGACTCTACCAGAGGAAAAAGCATGGCTGCATACTTGTCAGTGGTCACACCAAGTGTCTCTAACGCTTGGGTATGTGACACCAAATTATCATAAAGGGTGCCTAAGGGCATTAATGCATCAGCACTGGAAGCATTCTGTAACACCAACTTCAAGAGTTCTCTTATGTACACCTCAACTAATAATTCTTCCCGACCAAACCGGGACTTGAGGCTATCAAGAGCTTTTTTATAATTCTGACTAGTAGGTGGGAAACTCTCGATTACCTCCCTAGCTCGAGAGCCCTTCACAGTGGCCTGTATAAGGTATTGGAATTTATCTTCAGGAGCAATATCGGGGTCTAGATCTATTTTTTCAAACTGACTCCAGAAATGCAACCATTCTTTAATGTCACCACTAAATTTCCTAATTCTAATTTAGGCAATTTAAATCTTTTATTGCCAGCGCTAATATTACTGGAAGTATCATCACTATTCTTATCTAGATCTGAAATAACCTCATTGCTACTAACCTGAACTTCTAAAAACTTTCGTTGATACGTCTCAGCCTTCATAACTTCTTCTAATTCTTGTTCGTCTCCGTCGAGTTTCAGTTAACGATA
This sequence comes from Triatoma infestans, assembly GCA_011037195.1. Lineage (NCBI taxonomy): Eukaryota > Metazoa > Arthropoda > Insecta > Hemiptera > Reduviidae > Triatoma > Triatoma infestans. The sequence continues at coordinate 9,281 of JAAEAF010006428.1, read as the reverse complement.
GCTGTGTCCAGTTTCAATAATTCTTCATTCTTTTTCTGTAGCATCATTAAAGATACCTGTATATTCTTCTTATTTATTTGTTCACCTTTCAGTTCTTCTTCGATGGAATGAACAGTTCTAGTAAATGTTCCCCTAACCACCGATCTCTATTTAACAAACTGATTCAATTCTTTTTCCATTTTCACGGTCTGAAAAACACCAATTATAAAGCAAACAAAAAAAAAATCAAAAGTCCTGTCACGGTCGCCACTTCTTTATGTTGCATGCACACCGGCACACCAGGTTCGCTCTTTCTTCTTAATACTAATACAAGAACAAATTCTATAATTTAATAATCAACAATACTCGCTTTATATTTATTTTATAAAGTTTTCTACATATATCATTTTTTAGCACTGCCACCTCGATTATAATATCCAGCATAATCTAAAATCTAACAGCGCAGTAACTTGCTATTCGCTTATAGCGCGTGATTTGTAGCCATAATTCTTTTAATTTTACCACTTGGTTCATTATTGAGAAGGCTCCTTCGAGTTCAAGTTTACCTATTTTTATATTTCGAGGAGCCCTCCTATGATGCCGACAACTTCATATACTTTGTTTTTTATTTATTAATTATATGGTTTCCGGGGAAAAGTGTGTAAGTTACGATTAATCCTATAAACTTGTACCCTTTTCCATGGAAACCACAGAATTAATTCCCATTTCTTTTCTCTTGCTTTTTATTTCGTAGAATACTTCTCTAAAGTTGGGTTGCTTCGTGCAGTCTGTACATGTGCATATGCGCTTTTTCCTGCAACATTCACAATTGACTTATTGTAATGATAAAATTCTCTGTAAATTTTTTTTTTTTTTTTTACTTTTTTGGCTTCCTGTACTTTGCAGATCGCCAAATTATTAACTTTTTGAATGTGGACATTCATTTTTCATCAGCTATATTTATATTGTGTCTGTTGTTTGTTTGGGTGTATTTATATATATTGTAGGTTTATTTACAGATCTATGTCATGTTTCGTTATAGTTATAGAGTTCTGTGTGTCTTGTGGTTATTTAAAATAGATTTTAGGTTCAGGGATAGTGTACATCCAGCTTCAACTATGGAGTCCCATAACAATTCTCTTCAATTGGAGTATTTTCCACAAGCTAAAATCATGTGTTCCGCATCAGTTTTTGCATCAGGTGGGCATGGACATTTGAGGCCAATCGTGATTCCTATACGACCCAGGTGGTGAGGACTGAAGTTATGGTTGAACCTCAGCCTGCATATTAATCTATAAAACTTCCTACTTTCGCTGAAGGCATGGAACCATGGCTTAGTGGGAATGTGTGGTTGTAAACCAGTAAAATGTTCCTTTAATATTCCTCAGTTTCTCATATTCGACACTCCACTCCTTATAATATTGGGCTTTTCCATAATTTTTAATATCAGCAACTAATAACATTTTATCAATGGGTAGACCAGAAGAGGCTGCACTTCTCGCTCCTAGGTCCGCCATTTCGTTACCGCTTAACCTGGAGTGTCCCTTAACCCATATTAGGCGGACTACCTTGTTTGCAGTAATGTGAAGGATGGATTTTTACCTGGTTGCTTCAGACTGGAGAGCACGCTTTGACTGTCAGAGAGAACTATAATAGTAGAAGTGTGAAGCTAGGCTGCAAAATGAAGGGGAAGGGCTACTAATTCAGCGGTAAATATGGAAGCATATTGGTTTAATTTGTATTGCGAAGTAGAGCCGGTTTGTGGGTCAAAGATCGCACATCCCACCCCATTTGAACTCTTAGAGTCGTCAGTGTAGAAACAATATGCGCTGGGATAATATTGCTTTATTTTCGAAGAAAGGTTAGCATTATTAATTGAGGGTGGATTGGAATTATCAAATTTGTAAAAGTCTGTTAGAATATGCTCCTGGGAGCCCAAGGAACATTCTAAATTGAAGTGGCATTGTGGCCGACATGTGGATCGACGTAACCAAGACGAAAACTGTGAAAGGGAACAGAATTGTATAGGAGTGTTTCTCCAGTTACAGAATTTTTCTGTTAAGACTCGTGGGGAGAGTCTGCTGATGCTCGCGATAGTAGGCTGATTTTATTAAATACATTCTAAGAAAATCTATTCGAATTATGTTAGTTTGGAACAATGGATGATCTACTTTAGGAATTATTATAGAGAGGCAAACATAGGTGATGAATTGTTTTTTAGTGTGTCCTGTCCAGTCCTTGACGGACCTATTTCATTAGAGGAATTACAACGTTCACTGTTTAAATTGAAGGGTGGCAAGATGCCTGGCCAGGACAGACTACCTAATGAATATTTTAAAAACCTTCCTCTGAATTGGCAATTATATCTGGTCCACCTCTTTAACAAAGTTCTTGAACAGGAAAAAGTTCCTGATATTTGGGCGAAATCTATAGTTTCTATGATATATAAGAAAGGTGATAAAACAATGCCGGATAACTATAGACCAATTTCTTTGCTTTGTGGTATATTAAAAATATTTACCCAGATAATATTGGAAAGATTGATTGTATGGGATGAAAGTGTGTTTGCTTTACCTGAAAGTCAGTGTGGCTTTAGAAAAGGCCGCTCATGTGTAGACACCCTGTTTGTTTTAAATACCATGATTCAACTCAAATTGGACTACAGAAAATCTGATCTATTCGTTATCTTTGTAGATTATAGGAAGGCATTCGATTCTGTGAACCACAGCAGACTATGGCACAAGTTGAGTCAAATGGGCATAAGTGGAAAATTAATAAGGATACTTAAAAGTATCTATGATAATGCAACATTACGAGTCAAAAGCGGTGGGATTGTATCCGATGAGATACCTGTCACTAAGGGGGTGCTGCAGGGCGAAGTCCTGTCTGGGTACTTGTTTAGCCTCTTTACAAGTGACATAGAGGAATTCTTTAGAGCGAGAGGTGCCTCTGGCATCCCAATTTCCCCAGGTAAAGATATACTGCTTTCGCTATATGCGGACGATAGCGCGTTTTTTGCTGATTCGATGCCTGACCTAGTGAAAAAGCTTGAAATCCTTGCCAACTATGCCAATATGAATCATCTGGAAGTAAATACAGTTAAGACAAAAATTATACACTTCCATAAAGGCCGCCCAAAGAAGATGAAAAATTGTATTATTTGGGTGAGGAGGTGGAAGTTGTATCTGCTTTTGACTACTTGGGAATTAGATTCTCAAATTCTGGTTTGTTCCACCTCGCTTCCAAATTAGCCGCATCTAGGGCCTCATTTGCTGTTGGCTCAGTGTTAGAAGTATGCCGCAAGGGCAAATTTAGATCAATGGAATGTAGAAGTAGGGTCAATGATGCTATTTCCATGAGCACTTTACGGGGTTGAAATCTGGGGGTTGAGATATCTATCTGAAATAGAAAAAGCGCACCTGGAGTTTTACAAAAAGCTTTTTTCGTTAAATAAAAGTACACCTGCCTGGCTTATCCGAACTGAATTTGATCTGCTTAACTCCAATTATAATGTGGTCAAATCAGCGCTGTTCTGGATCTGCAAACTCCTTGAAATGCAAGACCATAGACTACCTAAGTTGTGCTTTTTGAAGCTAAAAAATATTCATTTTAGTCATAAACCCTCGTTAAAGTACAACTGGTTTTCGCAGATGGATTATTTATTGAGTTTGATTGGCTCAAATGATATTCTACCTGAAACAGACCCCACAGTCTTTAAAAAGACTATCTCTGGAACATTAAATAGATATAAGGAATCCCAAAAGTTAAATGACCTAGAACTAATGCACTCAGCAAAGTACAGCCCTATTTATAACGATCTACTTGCCACAAGTTCGGTTTGCCAATATTCTAGCGAATTGAATTTGCCATTTGGTATAGTGAAACTAGTCACACAATTGAGGCTTTCGGGCAATTACCAGATCAAATTGTCAGTGAAAAATGTCACACACCTAATAAAACCCAAGGAAATATGCACAGTATGCGGGCATAATGATGCGGAAGATTTGTACCACTTAATAGTAGTTTGTCCGGTTTACGAATCTCTTCGCAATCAGTACATACCGCAGGTTAAGAATGTATCAACGGAGCAGTTCCACAATGTGTTTGTTTTTAGGTACGAAAATGAAATCAAACAATTATACCTCTTTACAATTAATTGCCTCAAAACACGAGCATTTATACTAAATGAATAGTACAGTGTAAGAGATTGATTATACACTTATATCGCCACTTTCATAAATTATACATCTGTTATTTAAAATATGGATACAATGCAGTGTGCTGTGCATTTACTGTTATTACTCTGTATTTTGTGTTGTATTGTTCTATATTCTATTGTTTATATATTCTGGTCTCTTTTATCTTACTATGTTGTTCTCTGTATTTGACCAGTCTTCATTTGTATGGGGTATGTCCCCGAGACAAATTATTAATAATAATAATAATAATAATTAAATACATTCTATCTGCGATGAAGCGAGAGGCTAGAAGCTTCCTTCTGATAAGCAGAGGAGCCTCTCTCGCCTCTGCCAAAAGGGCATAGTCGGGGTAGATGTGAGTGCGCCAAGACAAGATCGAAGGGACTTGAATTGGATTCTATCAATTTTCTTCAGATGAGTAAGGGAAGCGTCTCCATAAAGAAAGCACCCATAATCCAGCCTAGAACGAATAAGCAGCCTGTAGATAGTAAGAGCCATTTTTATATCTGCTCCATAGTTCTTATGCTTAATATATCTTAGTACGTTAAGCGCCTGTTCGCATTTATTGCATAGATACTCAATGTGCGATCTCCAGATGAGTTTTGCATCTAAATACATTCCCATGTCTTCATCACCGGCACTACCTGCAGGTTATGTTCGCCCGGTTGCACTGGTGATGTTAACTGATATTTTCTTCGTTTAGTAAACACTATCACACTGCTCTTGCTATCTGATAATTGGAAGCCTGCATTTCTACACCACTCATCGAACGATCTCATGGCCATGTCTAGCAATTCCACTGCGTTCTCTATTTCTTTCTGTTGGCTGTAAAGAATAATATCATCTGCAAACTGTGATATACCAACATTTGGACCCAATACCAGATCCAAATCTGCCGGGTAAATATTAAATAGCAAAGGGCTGAGCACTGCCCTTGTGGTAATCCTGTGTAGGTTTGTCTTGGCTCATAATATGTGTCTTTATAGCGGACTGTTAACACTCTTGAATGATATAGATGTAGCACATGCTGGGTGATCCTTGACGGAACCTGCAATGTGATCATCTTGTGCACCAGCAGTGGAACATTGACATGGTTGTCAATATTATTATTATATTTTTTCTTTAGTGTTTTTTATGTATAAATAAATAGTATAATGTAATAATAATTGCGCTATTTATTAGTTTTAAAAATTCAGTGATTGTGTTTCAGGATGGATCGCACATTAAAGGGTTGATTATAAATTTTATCCACTATAACTGGCCTTCTCTAATCAAAATGCCGTTTTTAGAGGTATTTATTACTCCAATTATAAAAGCCACTAAAAGAAATGAAGTAATTTCATTTTATTCAATACCAGAATTCGATGAATGGAAAGCGGAAGTGGATAATGTAAATAGTTACAGCATCAAATATTACAAAGGTGACCATTTAATTAATAAGTATTTTCAGTTGGGTTTTACGACCAGTAACTGCAATTTAGTTAAATAATTTTCTTTTTTATATTTTACGCAATATTTTAGGCAATTTTGCTAATTTTCTGCGGGTAGTTCACTATATTTTAGCCCTCCTCCTTTGGCCAAATTAAATTATTTGTCTTATAATCTATTTAATTAATCTCAATTGTGTCTGTTTAATTTAATAAATTAATAATTGCATTATGTACTACTAGCAGCCATCATCATAATCAGTTCTGTTCTACTGCCTAAGCATTGTGAGGATGAAGTTTACATTGCATCTTCTAGCTTGCTGGTCATGGACCAGCTCATGCTCCATTCTAACCCTCCTTTTTTGGAAGGCATCTTTCACCTCGTCTTCTCCCTCGCCTGCCATCCACCTTAGATTTATATGTAGTAAGAGCAATTCGTTGCTCCATATGAAGAAGATGCGTTAGCCACCGTAGCGAATTCTGTTCGATAGTCTCGATGGCTGGCCTTACGTCGAGGTCTTAATGATAATGTTATAGACTCGGTCTCTTTTGGTTTTGCTTTCCTGAGGAATCTCATTCCGACGCCTGAATCATTGATTTGTGCTTTTTAGTCAGCGTCCATGATTCCGTGGAATTAGGATTGAGAGGAAAATTGACTTATACATTACCTTTTTTGTTTTTCTTTTCCACCTCTCGTCTCTTCAGGAAACCTCTTCGTATCGCTTAAATAACCTGCCCACTGCTCCTAGTCTCTCGGTTATCTCCGTATCAATATATTTTCATTTAGATGCGCTCCCAAGTATCTAAAGCTGTCTACTTGTTCTATAATTTCATTATTTACTCTTATTGTTCTCATTATCCTGTGAGCTTTCTTCCCTACTATCATTGCTTTCGTTTTCGCTGGGTTGATACTCATTTTAATCTTCAATTCTTCCTGTCCCTTCTTAATATTAAATTGAAGATCTCTGACATGATTTGTGAATGCTACCAAATCATCGGCGAAGCTAGTAGAGATTGACTCGTCGGTCTCAGGTTTACATGTCCTAGGTGGAATCGTTTCATACCGACTGCTAGCAGTGAAATTTATTATTGCTCTCTGCATGATCTAAACTGGCCTTACACTAGTTACCTCAAGATTGACAAACATATTTACTTGAAACAAATATTACATCCTGCCCCATGTCTTCATTACCGTCATCACAAACAAATATACTTAATAATGTAATCTCGAAAAAGTTCCTTCTTTTTATTGTCCCCCAAAATGAAAATAATTAAATGAAATATTTCAGATTTAATAATTGTAACTTAGCAGATGCTCGTCCACAGATTTGCTGTTCCGAACAAAAGTCCTGAACATAGTTTGCTCACAAACCCAGCAATCAATTTAAGATGAATATCTTACTTCTATCTCAATAACTTTACAAAAGTGACCGTCTTAAGCCCCATTACTAAAGCTCTCTCCTTGAACCAGACAACCCAGCCCAGAAACGGATCCAGCCACCTCCTTTAGAGAAGTCCATGAAAACAAAACACATTTCCATATTAAGCTAATCAACGTTTGGACTGCCTACAACCTATTCAGCTCATTCACAGGTATGAATGCTGTCCAGAAACCAGCCAATGGTTCAGGTTCATTAAAGAGGAACGAGGCACTAAATTTGATTCAACCTATCCATTTCCGATTTCCTGAGATTCCATTTAACCTGATAACCAGACTTTAAGAGCCTCTTGGAAGGAAATAACTTTTCCACTCTTCTGAAACATTCTAGCCCCAATTTGGGAGTAAAAGAAAAAAGAAATTAATACCTTCAACGCAGGCTTACTTACCAAGAGCATATACAATTCCCTTATAAATTTGAGCTGCATATCCAAAATGTAAGAATATCAATGGGCCGCGGAGCCCTCGCGGGCTAAGCGATCAGCCACCTCATTGCCCCTGTGTCTCGGTACCCACACGAGAAAGACTATTTTGGCTGCTAATCTCTGCGAGTAACTCGAGGCACTCCCATACCAGCCGTGAACTGATCTCATACGAGTTAATAACTCGCAGAACCGCTTGGCTTTCTGAGTAAATGACGACTCTGGAGTCAACCACACCTCGTCTCTTAATCTGAGTGGCACACATGATTATGGCCACCACCTCGGCCTGGAAGATAGTGGGTAGCCTGGCTAGGCTTACCGAGATCTCACATCTCGGCCTCACCCCGCACTCGCTCTCCCATATTGGAGCCGTCCGTGTAGCACATCGAGTCGCTAATATTGGTGGTCTGTTCCTCCAAGCCTTCTCCATTATGCGGATCTTATAGGGCTTGTGGAAATCATACTTGGAAGTCATATTGCATTCATAAACCTTAGCCTGAATACAAATAAATTCAAAGTGGCAGTCTCAATTTTTGGTTCAAATATTAATTCCGATTTTAAGCAATTTAAGAAAATAATAATTGTTGACATTCAGGTTTGGGTACCTCCACTTCAAAGGAAGCAAGAGAATATTTTAGCAATATGGAACGACATAGGATCAAGTTTAAATACAGTGGACCAGAATGTGATCAACACATTATTATGGTAACTTCTTTTTATTTCATTTTTTTGAAATCTACTTTCTTTAAATAACATTAACTACTTTTTTTTAAAGGCTTTCAGTAAGAAATGTGTTGAACAGCGTAAAGAATGGTTAACGAATTGGATGACAGAAAGAAAACGACGTAAAGATTTAGGACTACCTGAAGAATATCTTTACACAAAAGATACAAAATCTATTACTTTCAAAGATTTTATCAATAAAGAATTAGTATTATTTTCAAATATGGACAATGAACGATCTATTCCTAATGTAGTGGATGGACTGAAACCTGGCTCTAGAAAGGTTAATGTTCATTTTGGCAAATGTATTCTTCATCTAATTTTAATCATTAGCCGCTGAAGATATTAAATCAGGTTTTAATATTATTTTCTGTCTTAAAGGTTTTGTTCACTTGCCTCAAACGTAATGACAAACGTGAAGTTAAAGTTGCTCAGTTAGCTGGATCAGTGGCAGAACACTCTGCCTATCATCACGGTGAACAATCATTAATGACTACCATCATAAATTTAGCACAGAATTATGTAGGAACGAATAATATCAATTTACTACAACCTATTGGACAGTTCGGTACAAGATTACAGGGTGGCAAAGATGCTGCTAGTCCTAGATACATTTTTACTATGCTCAGGTATATTGTTAGCCATTAATATAATATTCATATAGTTTTAATTTAGAATTGAAATCGTGAATGTATTTGTACCAGCAAAGCTTCAAACAGGGTTTGCGATAGCCGGAGCATGCGCGATGGTAGATATGCAATCCAAGATTCAAATCAGTTTTCAACTAAATAGTTTGAAACTTGTTTGTGATCCGCCAGAGCAGTCCATATTCAGTTAATCACAAACAATTCAGAAGCTGCGCTTTAGTAATTGGCAACTAATCAGAAATTGCATGTTTTGAACAAACCATTTTTGTTTTTAATTATTATTCATTTTTTCTGTAATCAAAATCAGAGACGCAAAATAAAAAGCTATTTTTACTTTCTCTTACTCCTAGTAAGAGGAAGTATTGTAATCGTGTCAAATTTTTCGATATCGAGTTTTCACCGGAAATATCCGTTTTGAGGTCCCCTGAGTCCAAAAAAGTGGTTTT
>JAAEAF010006427.1:0-33306 GCA_011037195.1 Triatoma infestans | reverse complement strand
CTGTTGAGGTTTTGTAAATCTCATTCCGATCACATCATTTTTCACCAGTGAATTCGTTTCTATAAATTTCACATAACAATGGAACAATAAATTTTATTATAGATTAAATGGATTTTACGACGACATACATTAGAAAAAGATCTACTTACATGCAAAAATAAAAATGAATGACAGAAAATTTTAGAAAGTAAAAGATTTCTTTGATATTAAGTGAAAGGATTTTTTTAAAAATGAAGTTTGAAATTGTACACTCCTGAGAATATTCAAGATTTTCTATTATTTTACCTAAGAGAGCTGTATGTTATTTAAATATATTTTAATGTCTATATTTTGCTTTTATTTCTAATTTTATGAAACTAGGGTTATATCATCTTCATATCATATCATCAACTTCTGGTTATATCATCGATAACCTATAATTCATGTTCACTGAAGACTAATTTATGAGCGATATAATAGCAGATCTCTATAATAAAACTCCATACTAAATTTTTCTTGATGTGAAAATAAACCAGGTAATTCTCTTACTGCAATTTCCGAAACTTCTACCTGGGAAATTTAATTTTAATAACGGGTCAAACTACTGAGCAATGAGGTGTTTTATTAACACTCATCAATGAGCTGTCCATTGTTAGTATTGATTCAAGGAAGCTGAACTTTCCCATTTCGCTCTTTCCATAGGTAAAAATCTCTTTGTTTTACTAAACAGGAGTTCATAAGAGACTTATTAAGACCCACTTTTATAACTTTAATAATGATATAATAGGAAAAAATCTTATGGCCACTTATCGAGTGAGGATCCCATTGAATAATTATGGGAAAAGATAGAAGTATCATTAATCAAACTGATATACTTCCTGTCATATGTTTGCAAGCGATATGCTTACTTCCTGTCTCACTTCATAATAGAAATGAAACTTTCAACTTCTTATAGCTAACTACCGAAAGGTACAATCTGGAACTTCTCTTTGTCGTGATCTTTTTTGTAATTGTTCGATAAATAATAGATGCATTCTTATCACTGAGACAAAATTTTCATCTTTTAAATTATTCTCCTAAAGGTGAACACAAGTACTTTTCCTTTATGCCAATAAAAAATAAATTATTTCCTTCCTAAAACTCACCTCAGCTTTCAAATTTTATTTTCTCCTTCTGCAAAAATTATGAATGGAGACTTTATTTTATATAGCTCACTAAGCAATTCTTTTCTATCGGTATTGAATGATTTTTTTGTTTCATATTTTTGCATTTTCTCGAAAATGGTTCCAACGTTTTTCTTTAATAACACGCATACTAAACCCACACATGAAGTGCTTAAAAATAAGTGTGGACAAAAGTTGTTTAGGGCTAATTTCACATATTCAAAACACTCACTATATAACAAAAAAAAAACCTTCTTCTCCCTCCAAACTCATGCCTTCCACAGGTTATCAATGTTTTATTTCTGGTAATATTAAATCGGGGGCTCTTACTGACCGATTTTTCACATAAAGCCTGAGCTTTTATTTAAAACATATTTTTTCCAGAATAAATGCTTTGAAGAGTGCTGCAACTTTAAGCTTTTTTTCTAAAGAAGTCACTTCACTGCAATATTTGATACTACAATTTGTATAATATTAAGGTACATTAATATATTCACATTTTGAAGACAAATTGCCAATTACAATTTTAATAATTGCAATAACTCAGATTTTTGCACGATGAGACGAGCAAGCAATTTGATTTGAGAGGGATTACGAGATCAGTATTGGCAGTACAGGGATGATACCCTCACGAAGCCAACGGAGGCAGGTAACGGCATTATTCGCTGTTATTCAAATGGCTCTAGGCAGGAGGGGACTGGCCTGTCGGAGCGGGAGCGACTGGCCTGTCGAGAGTTGGATAGAGGGAGTTTGGTGGCCTTGGGTGGTTTGGCCACTGTTTTCTAGTCCGAGATGACGGGCATTATTAAATGCTCCCGCCTTGTGGGGGAGTGGCAGGGAGAGATTAAAGAGGTGCGGATATTCTCCGATAGCCAGGCCGCACTGAGGGCTTTGAGTAAGCCATGGTGGAGCTCGAAACTGTGGGAGAATGTAGGAGAAGGCTTAACGCGATGGCTCGGAGGGGTATGGTGCGCCTCTATTGGTACCTGTACATGCGGGAGTAGAGGGCAGATCAGTTGGCTAGGGAGAGATCATCATTACCATTTTGTGGCCCTGAACCAGTCCTTGCCCTCACTTAGAGGGTTCGCGATAAACAGATTAGACTTTGGGAGACGAGAGTCTGGAGAAATGCTGGAGGGACACGTAGGGATGCCTCCAAGCTAAAATATTTATAAAAGTAATTAAGCAGGGAGTTTCGGCTTACCTCCTGTCCCTCAGCAGGAAGCTCTGAGACCTTGGTGGGGTAGTGACTGGACACACCTGGGTGTCCTAGTCACTTGTTTAACATAGGGAGGACGTCTAGTCCCACTTGCCAGGATTGCGATGACGGAGTCAGGGAAACGGTGTATCACTATCTATGTCAGTGCCCCCGTTTCGCTGGTACTAGGTTTAGCGTATTTGGGAGGGCACCACTCTCGCAGGATTGCGTGGGCGAGTTGGAGTTAAAGGATATCCTGGGATATTGCAGAGTGACCATTAGGCTACTGGGGGAGATTATTTAAGGGGATGATAAGGGGGGCATCGGGGGGATAAAAGCCATATAGGCTTAGGTCCCAGGCCGCCAGGCACCGGTCTAATAATAATAAACTCAGATTTTTGTCATAATTATAAACTAAGTTTAATATTATTAAAACTTTTTTTGGAAACTGAGAGGATAAAGTTTAAGGGATATAGCATTATAATTTTTTTTTAATTGGACCGACAAAAGTGCTGATCCATTCTATCTGCGACATCCTATTATCAATTTATCTGCTGATAATTTCCCTTACACTCATTGCTTTCTCGTAGTGTTTTTAAGACTCATATTAATATAAAAAGAATAGGAATTTACAAAAATTTGACGTATAAATTCTGTTACTTTCGCAATTTCCATGATTTCTTTGTCTTGTTAAGAGAGGCAAAGAAATATTTTGCTCTAACTTATTGAGTACATTGAGGCTCTCTCAAACTCAGAAAGTATGACTATCAAAACAGAATGGTCTGGTACCTACAAAGAGATATTTATCAACGTCATTTAACAATAATTAAAGAGATTTTTATCAGTAATTTAAAATAATAATAATAATAATAAATGATGATGTTTATTAAACAAACATAATTATTTTTTACAGGAAAATAAGTACAAAAACATATTACAATGACAATGGTTGTCTAGTAAAAGTAAATAAAAAATTAAAGTAAAGCCTATTTAGTCTAGGTGGGCTTTATGTTCAAGCACCGATCAGGTATCGTAAAAGGAGGCGGTTAGCAAATATAACTTTGCTCTCTATTATTACTTATATTAACATATCAAATAAAATAAAAACCCCAAGACCGGAAATCGAACCCAGTACCATAATACACTTTAACTTGGTAGTCTTCCACAATTTTAAATGCATTCTATTAAGATGACAAAAGTTCTATCCAAAAAGCAACGTTTCTTTAATAACCTAGATAATAGAGGAGACAATGGAGGCCAAGGGCTGGGAATCTTTCAACAAAATTATACATTTTATTTTCACCACTGACATACATTCTTTTTTTATCTTCTCATGATATTTAGTTATATACGGTGTTCACTAAAGATTACTCCATTATCTATAATTTTTTGGAAAAAAAAAATTCGGGAAAAAAGAGTTACGATTAAAATGTAGTCCTATTCCTTTATCTTCATCTTTTTCATATTTGCGCGTTTTGGAACAATGAAATGTATTTATAATAGGTCACAATATGTATAAATACTTGAAGCAAGAGTAAGGAAAACAACTTGGAATTTATATATTTATTGCTAATTTTTGCTCTACTGTACATGAATTATATAGTGTCTTTGAAAAAACAGTAATGACTGCCATTTGTGCTGCTAACAAGAGCGCAAAATAATTACGTGATATCTGTACATGTACATAAGTGATGATAATAATAATGTTTATTATACAAAAAAAATGATCTTTTACTGGAAAATAAGAACACGAACATAATTTTACAGTGGTCATATTAAACACCGTCTGTCAGGAAGTACTCAAAAATAGACTATTACCTAGATAAATAAAGCAAAAGTATTACTAGTACAATTATTTTAAATTTAAACTCACCTAGTTTATAATTAAAAGTAATCTAATAAAATCATATGTATAGTTTTGAAGTTTAGAGGTGAAACAAAAAAATAATAATACACTGGCGGTCAAAAAAAACTGGCGCACCTTGAATTTCGTCGTTATTTCTTTCCCAACAGAAGAAAATTTGTAACTTTTTTTTACCTAAATGTAGTGTGATATATTCTGTTTGTAGGATACCACAAATAAAGGAAACAAAACAACAGAACTTCATTAAAAAAAAAAATCTGTAATGTAAAATAAAGCAAATTAACATTTACTATTAAACAAAAAATAAACGCCTCTATATTTTTTAATTAATGAAATTTGAGTCTCTAGTACCGTGTGTTGTCTCCCCTTGCTTGAATAACGGCCTGCACTCTTGTAGGTATACTGTGGATAAGGTTGGCTACCCGATCTTGAGGAATCTGATCCCATTAACGCACCAAGGCAGTCCTCAGCTCTTGGAGGTTTCTGTTGTCGACGGATGGACGTCTCAAGCTGGTCCCAAAGATGCCCAATAGGACTGAGGTCTGGGCTGCGATCTGGCAACTACAAGGTGCGGACTGCGGACACCAACCTCGTCCAGGTAGTGTACAACATTTGCGATGTGCGACCGGACATTATCCTGCATAAAAAGGAAATGGGAGCCAATAAACGGGCCAAAAGGTACCACATATTCCTCGAGGATGTCGGTGATGTACGTGTGTGCATTCAGCGTCGGCTTTCGGAACACATGGAGGTCTGTCCTTGCGTCTAAACATATTCCACCCCAAACCATCACCGAACCTCCTTCGAACTGCACTCTTCCCACTATATTGCTCTGAGCATAACGGCTCATCTGGTCTCTCCACACTCGAACTCATTCATCTGCACCATATAGGCTATACCTGGACTCGTCAGAAAACAGAACAAAGGCACAATCACCTTCAGTCCAGGCGGCATGTTCTCCGAGCATGTCACCGAGCTGCTCGGTGTGCTGTGGTGAGTAGAGGGCCGGAAGCGGGGACCCTAGCATGCAGGTTGAGTTCAGCATGCCTTCTCCGTACTGTTCGCGCGCTGACATCCGTACCCCGAGCGGCGCAGTCGGTGAGAGATCTTAAGATGTCTGGAAGCGGTTTCTGAGGGTGTGCATAGCAACGAAGTGATCATCAGCTGGACCTGTCGCTCTTGGACGGCCTGATCCCGGTCTCCTAGTGTAGTTTCCTGTCTCCCGGTACCTCTGGACTGCCCGCCGAACCGTTGTTTCAGGCAGCCCGTAGACTGTAGGCCGCGTATCGCTGGCTTCGGCCGTCCTCAACGAACGCAATAATTCGAGCGACTAATACGGCATCCAAAACCAGTTTACACTCTTAAAAATATTGTTTTCAAGAAACTAAAAAAAAATCAATGCGACTGAATAGGCAACTGGAGACAAACTGATAAACTTCACGTTTTATTTATCGTTAATCCTTGAGAGAATTATGAAATTTTCCCGAAGGAGTTAATGCACGGTAATGCCCTTTGACCTGTCACATACTGTTTTTACTTCAGGCTCAAAAATATTTCTTTAATCTGCAGTTTTTACGTAAAATTCAAGATACACCGGTTTTTTTGACCGCCAGTGTAAGACGCAGAGTTGGGTTTTCTATTTCGGACTATAATTTAAACCCGCAGAGGTGTGTTTGTCTTCATCTAATTAATAATTTTTTTTTTTATTATTAAATATTTATTTCTATTATATTTTATCATGAATTATAGCAATTAGGTTTTCTTAATAATAATAATAATAATAATAATAATAATAATAATAACAATCAACCCCTCACCACTTTTACTTGTTTGTGTTTTAATATCAGTGTCCAGGATGTCAAGTGCAGATTATGCCACTCTGCCCCAGAGACGATCCACCACCTTCTTTCTGCCTGTCCAATGTTGGCACAGACAGAGTACCTTAAGAGGCACAATAGTATGGCCAAGATTCTGCACCGGGAGTTGGCATTGAAGTTGGGTATTCGCTCAGTCGTCCCACCCTACTACCAGTATGATCCCGAACCGGTGCTAGAGAGTTCCGGGCACACACTCTATTGGGATCGCGTGGTGCTCACGGATCACACAGTAGAGGACACCCGACCTGATATTGTGTGGCACAATAAGAGTGAGGGTAAGGTTTATATCATAGACGTTACAGTCCCGGACTCGGCTAATGTTGTGCGGGCCTTCAATGAGAAATTGATTAAGTACAGGCCGCTGGCAGCTGAGGTTGCTTCTCTTTGGAGAGACGTTAAATCTGTCGACATTGTGCCGATTGTCATCTCGGCAGCCGGTTTAATCCCGCGCGCTACCCAGGATGGACTGCTCAAACTTGGGATTGATAGAAAGACGCTGGCTCTGATGCAGCAAGCTGTAATCCTCCATTCCTGTAGGATCGTCAGGGAGATTTTGCTGCAGGGAAAGGATTGCCAGGGCCGCGGGACCCCTCATAACGATAGCCAATGATTGCGATGATTGCTGACGTAGAATTATATAAAAATACAAATAATTAAAAACTGACGAAGAGAAGCATAATGTTCACTTATAGTGATCCAGGTGCCTCCCTTGCCTAGGCCGTCCGCGAGACACTAAAAAAAAAATGACGGATAATAATAATAAAAATAAAAAAAAAAAGAAAATAATAATAATAATAATAATTAGACCCATTTATTGTAAATAAGAGATTCACTGTTATGTGTATACGGATAACGTTTTTAGAATGTGTTTGGTGGGTGTGGGTCGTTTAGAAGTGGAAGAGTACTGAGTGCTCTGTTTCCCAATTGTATATGGGTGTATGGCGAGTGAATGAATGTTCGGTGTGTGTTCACTGGATTTTCCGTTTGGGGCGAGGTTGTTTGGGTTGTATATTTGCAGATGAAAATGAGTGAGTTGGAGAATAGAACAGAAGTGAAGGAAGATGATAATGCAGGCAATTTAGATAGGTGGGTACACCACTAGTAAAGACCTCCGGGATAAAGAAGGTGTTAGAATATACTCAGAATGATTTACATAGGCATTTATAATGTATAGAGTTTTAGCGCTAATAGCCATTGCAGCTGATGCGCTTATTGAAAAAAAATAATAATAATAATTGCTGAATTTGTACACTTTTACTTGTTTGTGTTTTATACAAGGCTTTGTGTGTTATCTAAAAATAAACTTGTTGAGGACCAAGCATTTGCCTTTTTTCTTTTGAACCTGAACCCAACCCGTCTCCACTGGGTTTGTCGGAGCAACCACTAGTTTTTCTTTAGATGTAACACATGGCTTGTAGTTCAGGTTCCCTCAATTTCCCGCAAATTTTAAAGAAGATGTATTATATTGTATCCATATCATATTTATATTGCTCTACACAATTTAATGTCTTACATAACAAATGATTGGAGAACTACTGAACACAAATGCTAATTGGTTACGCTGAGTTTGTTCAACTAATCTGAATGAAATGATAGAGTACGGTAGAGTGGTAAAGGGTAATGACACATAGTGATTGGTGTACGAACTCAGTAGTATGAACTGTTCTCCTATCTGCCTCCCGTCGCTGTATTTATGTGGTTTCTTCCACTCCAGTCCGAGAGAGTGGTCCTGTCATTTTGTTTCTCTGTTACGAATACTCTCTTTGGATACTATTACATCATTCTAAGCCATTCTTTGTACTAACTTTGTTTATTGTCAATTACGTCCATAGCTAAAGCTTTCTCTAGTCAATCTATCTTAGAAAGATTTAAAGTTTTCCAAACGTAGGAGAATTGATGCTCCAAAGTGACATTACTTAATGAACTTTATTACGTTTCTTTCAACAGTTGGCAGTAGTCTTTGGAAAATTAAATAGCCTTTTTAAGCAATAATGCTGGAACATTCGCGACTTCCTATATAAGTATTTTTTCACGGATTTGAACTTTTTAGAAAGTTTCAGATTTTTTTTTTTTAATATATGTAAACTAGTTTTTATTTATTTTGGCAAATAATAAAAAATAATCATCATTATAAGTAATCATCATGAAACCGATCGTAATTAAAAGTCATTTAAAGCTATAATATGCATAGTAGGATTTCAAATCTCGACTGAATATGTTATTAATTTAATATAACGTCCAATAAAAGAAAATCTATTATATTCTAGAGATGTCTTCGACCTATTAGCATTCTTTGTGCAGTGGTACATTTTTTTATTTATTTTAAGCTGTAAGGAGGGCAGATAAAGTGATAGACTGGTTTATCAAAGTGAGATTGAGACTGGAAAGAAAGTGAATAGTTTATACTTTATAGTCTGTTAACTCTGTGTTGCCAATTTTGTTTAGATGTTAGAATTGTATAATCTACACTTTAGTGGAAAACATAACCCTCCCCCTCACCCTAACATCCCCTTAAATGAGTTTACCCAGGGAAATGTTTCAAATAAAAGTTATAGTTCTTTATATGTGTAGTTCCTTAGTTTTAAGAAAGTCGTTGCAGTTCTTTCAAAGAAAATAGCAGAAAACTAAAAAATACATTTCAGTAAAAACGTACTTCGGGTCATTCAATTTTCTTACTAGGAGTAAGAGAAAGTAATAAAAACAATGGCCAGTGCAGGGTGCAGTTATTTGTAGCGAATTCCATCTGTTTAAATTTATACTGCTTTCTTGCAAAACTATGTAATGTAAAAATAATGTAATAATGTTTTATTGTATTGCATTCCTATGGATTTTATTACCACTTACTTCATTAATTCCTTCTAACTGTTTTAAAAATGAAATTAATATTTTTTTAAATCTACAAATTACAAAACAAAACAAAAATTGTTGTGGCTCGCAATTATGTTGGCAAGAAATACTGGTTATATTAAAAATTGACAGCCACACTTTTTAACAATTAACGCAAAATTACATGATTTTTGTCAAGTGTAATTTTGTTTAATTTTTAATTATTATTAGTTAATAATTGTTTTATTATTGGTTATTATTTTTTATTTCATCATTTATTATATATCATTATTATTTATTTACTGGTATTTACTAATATATTTTATTTGAATTATTAATTTTAATAATTGTTGATATTGTTAATTCTTTAAATTAATCAATTATTATGTAAAAAATTCCTTCATGATAAGGAACTCTTCCTTAAAAAATCCTCATTGAGAGGTTTGCTCCAATTCCAGAAAGAATTGGGTAATATATCTATTTTCATTTTAATCTTCTGGTTGAATATTACTGAATGATATGGTTTCTGAGAGAGAATACTGTCCGGAAGCCGGCACTGCACTGAAAAAGCTTCGGGTGCCAATAACTATAGATGTTCACACGCCTTTAATTAAACAAATATATATATAAATAAATATTACTTAAAAGTTTTATCGGTTTTTTTTCCAGTAGAATTTTACTGAATATATTCTAATTATCAATAGATCGCTTTCCATATATAATTGCTGGTTTTTGCTTTTTTTAACTAGAAGACAATATTGATACGATTGTGAATTTTCTATTTGAGCTGTTTCTATTAAAATATTGAATTTTTTCAAGGTTCAACTATGATAAAGTGTAAAATTAAAATTATCGTTAGTTCAATAGTGTCATTATATCTAGGCTGTTATTTTTATTGTAAATACCACCTGCGGCAATCATTGTTTGTCGGATATTTAGCGCCCTTCAAAAATATTTACTCGGATTATATAGAAAGATAGCATGATGTTGGTGATTATATTAACGTTTTGTTGTTTACTAGTTTACAATAACAATATTAATGGTTATTATATATGATTATTATCCTACAACTTTCATATTTGAAATATATATTATATATTTAATGGTGGGGAGTATTCCAATGTAAAAAGCTTAATTTTTTTTATTTAGAACTTGGAACTTTATAATACAGGATAGTGGGCAGTTGTAAACATATATATGGTAAAGTAGTTTAAAGCTACAGGTAATTACATAACTATGTTATTAAGTGGCACGGTTAGGGGTCCTTTATTGTAAATGTAAGCAATGGAGAAAGACAAACTGATGTTGCATAATCTAAATGCCTCACCCATTCCCAGTAGCCGTCACAATCCTAAAATATATGTACATATCGGCGTGCTGCCTAGTATATCAGATAATAATACATATTTACATATTATACGTATATTTATAGATATGTTATTATATCATCCCCTATAACATATAATTAGTTATTTTATAATAATTTTTTAATAAACACCTACAAAAATCCATCAGTCCTTTGTTTAGTACTGATATAATTTTAAATTTATGCTGTCTTAATAGTCGAATTTATTATCTGGATCTTTTTGGTTGGTTACATATTAATGAAAGGTGCGTCCTCTAAGGAAATAGAATTTAGGATATATTTCATGAAATGGCATAGGAGAGCTATCATATCATATCATATCTGTTCCAAAACTTCATTTCAATTTTCTCGAAAGAAGAAAGTTTAAAAAAAAAAACAAACAAAAGGATTACATACAGTCAGACTAAGCAAACAAAGTATAACAAGAAAATGTCTCTTTTGAGACTTTGAATCTTTTTTTGACTAAATTTGCAAAAACTGAAACAATTAATCTCAATAAATTGTTGCTCCAATTTTGAAGAAAAAATGAAATTCTTATTTCTGAATTTCTTGATGGTATTAAGGTATTATCCAAAACTTGATTTTAAATTTGGCCCTGCAACGAATTTTTTTTTTTTTATTGACTTATTCTGTTTATTTACATTTATACTTAAATGAAATTTAAAAACATCATGTTCATGATGAAGGGAAACTCAAAGGCCCCTCCAGTGAAAGCACAATCGAATAGACACAATCTCGGTTAAGAGAAACTATAACCAATGAACTATTCCACCACCTTCCAACTGATAATACAAATGCAGATTAGTTTTTCAATTCTTAAGTTATTACAATCCGAATCAGCCCTGTTTCTAATGACAAAAAAGTCTTTAGAGCATAACAATAAAAAAAATTGAATTGAACCCCGATTTTCCATTGATAAATGTAGAAGAGGTTAAATGTAGAAGAGGTTTACTAAGGGGACCTCTGTTATTATTGTTTACATTTTATTTTTGATTATCTTCTTTGAAGTTTTACACCTGAAATAGGCCTTATATTGTGAAGAGAATCCCAATACTTCTCCTTTCATCTTGTCTCCATGCAGTTCAAGTGTCTTTACATCGTCTTCTTTCTCTGGAACTATCTTTAACGCTCTCTTTTTGTATAAATACTGTTCTCTTCTCTCCAGCCAACTCCAACTGGTTTGGCCAAACAATGGCGGCTCTTCTTCATGCTGTATCTTATTATATCTTGAACCCCATATAGTTTATCTAGTTCTCCATTATTATTTTTAACATTAAAAATGTTTTATGGGACTGTAGTAATCTGAATGTAACGTAACGTAACGACACTTTTATTTTTATAGAGTGGGGGATGAATGGGAACATTTTAATCTCGAATGAGTGCCGAACATTTACGAAGACAGTCGAACCAGTTATCCTAATATTAGTATCAAAATTATCATATGTGTTTGAATTATTATTTGATTGGGGGGAAGGGGGGTATCTTTTTATCGGTGGGTAACCAATTTTTATTCAAACTGTTATTATTAACAAAAAAAAAAAAAATGACCATACACCAATAAATGTTGGTATGCTGTAGCCCAGAAAAACAAACATTTTCAATGCTTGACATTTTCGTAAAAATCCGTTTTTTTTTCCTGCGTTCTTCTTCCTTGGAGAACCTATATTTTCAATAAACAATTTTGTTCAAAATCTAAAGGCGTTCTTATCTAGATTAGTTAGATCTGCCAGCACCGTTTATCATCCCAAGCCTAAACACTGATTTTTTGAGTTTACTTTGTAGAGGCGTTTGAACAAATTAGCAAAATATTTTTTTCACAAATATCTCAGTAAATAAAGAAAAAGATTACGTGCCTGTTATTCAGTTTGACGTATGTACGTAAATATGTTTATCCTTGATCCTTGCGTGCAGTTCGTATGGTAGCTATGAATTCAAATAACTCGGATTATGATGTCAAAGGATGAACATGAAAATCAATCGAGATAAAGCTGATCAGTGCTGTCGAATAAGCAGGTATCTTTGTTGGCGAAAAAGACAATTATTCAATCTTCACTTCATAAAGAAGGTTATGCAGGTAGCGGAAATGGATTCTGAAGGCAAAGTTGTGATGATGTATTTGCGAATTGCTGCAGTGAGGAGCCTATCATTTCTGGAGGTATTATATACATACGATCACATGAAACTGTCCCTTTTCTGTTCTTTGTTCTTTGTTAATTAAAAGAATAGATAGTCGAACTTAGTTGTAAGAAACCATTAACTATAATAAAATTACCATTTAAAATGGAAGCCTTTAAAACAAAGAGATGTAAACCACACAAGAATAAGAATGATGAATACTCGTAAAATTATTCGTACCATTATTTATCCAAGATACAGTATTCAGAATTTAAAAACGAAAATATAAAAACACAGAACACTATACTTAAAAAAATCTTGTTGCAGTAATTCCCTGAATTGATTATTCTAGAACTGAATTCAAATTCTCTCTATTGATATTCGGCTTTCTAAAGACATGTATTATGTATGCTTATTTATTCAGACAGTGACTAATGTTAATTCTTCCACTATAGCACGGCTTTAAATGCATAAGTGTAAAATGTATTTTCTGAGTACAAATGTTACCATTACTACAAAGCACAATACATACATAACGGTTTTAATGATGCAAGATATTTATAAAGTAATAAATATTACTTAAACACTCTATTAATTCCATTCCCATTATCATTTGCTGAACAATGAAACTACATCCAATACCTACCATTTTTCTTATTTATCTAAAATATGACATTGGAATAGAGCATATATTATTCGTTCAATATAAATAATAAAGTTTAAAAAAATTTATGTTTCTCAACATTTAGCGTTCACATTTTATGTTTGTTTGATGGCAACTTTATGTTGCTTTATAATATAATATTTAGTAGCTGCGAAATTTTTAGGTACGTTTTTCTTAAATTCAGCTTCAGGATTTTATATTTGTTTGACATCATTTGGTGGGTGCTTCATATGATGATTAGAAGGTGTGAAAAAATTGGGCTTTTTTTTTTTTCAACATTCAACTTCAGCATTTTGTGTTTGTTTGGCATCATTAGTGACTTTTATATGATGATTAGTAAATGTATGTTTCTTAATTTAGCTTCACCATTTTGTATATGTTTGGCGTCATCAGGTCTACTTTCTCCTAGGAGCAGCAGAAACGAGATATTTGTGCACATTTGTCAACATTCGGCTTTTCATTTAAAGTTCTGCGCACAGGTTGGGATTGTTCTACAGTCATAGAAGTACAAAGAAATTTGATTGCTCATTAATTTCCTTCTAATGAAAAACATTTTTCTAATCATTTTCTTAACTTTGTCTGAAACTTGAAAATAAGCACTGAATCATAAAGTTTATGTAAAATTTGATATTCCAATTTTCTTTGCACCAGTTTCATAATATTTCTCTTGGTATTATCAGAAAGTTTAATTAAACAATATTTCTATTGAAAACAAAAGTAAAATAATGCTTTTTACTTCCTCTTATTAATAATAGTAAGAGGAAGTATTGCAATCGTGCCAGATTTTCGAAATTGTGCTTTTACCGGAAATACAGGTTTTGAGATCCCCTGAATCCAAAAAAGTAGTCTTTAGAAAATGGTGTGTGTATGTGTGTGTATGTCTGTATGTCCTCATAAACGAAAAGTTGCTGGAAGCTCAAACTTGGTATTCCACCACACTCAGACATCGAAGATTTCAGGCAAAATCCACCAACAGGAAGTGCCACTTTACTAAATGGTTTTTTGTATCAGTTTTTTTGTGATTTTCTCAAAAACGGCTCCTACGATTTTTTTTTAAAATTTGGTGTATCAATCACACATACAATGAGCTACAACTTATCTGAAACATTTCTCCGGGAAAATTTATTTATGGACACTTTTAGGGGAGAGATGGTGTTATGGTTTCCTCTAAAATACTATTTCAGTTTAGTACACAATTCTATCATCTAAATAATATTAATTAGAATTAATATTGTTGTTGAAATTGCGAGTTTGAAGAAAATCGTATGACCGGAAGTGTGACTTTACTAAATAGGTTTTTCAGTTTTTTATGATTTTTCTCCATAAAAATGTCGGCGGTTTTAAATACTAATAAGAATAATTATTGTAACTGTGTGAACAAAATTTGACATTTCGCCGTAAGAGAAATTTGTGTGAGTGTTTTATTTTTCAGGCAGAGCTAACGCGCCCAACTACTAAAACAGATGTTATAAGTCGGGGAAGCAGCTAACTTTACTATTAACATTTTTTTAACTAATATAAAATTTAAGCAGTTATACGCGGGGATCGAACTCGGAACCTTCCAGTTACAAGTCCAAGCCCATAACCATTATACCATGCCTCATTGATATCAATAGTTCAGTTTTTTACTTTCTCTTGCTCTAGTAAGAGCAAGTATTGTAATCGTGTCAATTTTTCGATATCGAGTTTTCTCCGGAAATATCCGTTTTGAGGTCCCCGGAGTCCAAAAAAGTGGTTTTTAGCAAATGGTCTGTATGTGTGTGTGTTGTGTGTGTGTGTGTGTGTGTGTATGTATGTATATGTGAACAGCATAGCTCAAAAATGAAAAAGCGTAGAAAGTTAAAACTTTATATTCCGTTTAAGTATCACCATGGGATCTGACAGTACGTTAACTGTCGAAATTCCTCAACCGGAAGTACTACTTTATTAGTTTTTTCTCAATTCTTTGCGATTTTCTCAAAAATGGCTCCGACGATTTTCTTCAAACTTGGTATATCAAACAAACATACAAAGAGCTACAACTTTTATTTGAAACATTTCTCTGGGAAAATTCATTTAAAGACACTTTTGGGGGAGGGATAGGGTTATGTTTTTTTTCTCTAAAGTTCTAACATAATAGGATTATACAATTCTAACATCCAAACAAAATTAATTAGAAATAAATAGGTGGCCAAAATTCCAAGTTTCAAGAAAATTAGTAAACCGGAAGTGCGCTTTTACTGCAGAGTTTTTTCAGTTTTCGACTAATTTCATTAAATTTGGTACACAAATAATAAAATTTGTCAATTATAATTTTGAGAACTGGAGTAAGAGAAAGTTGTGTGAGTGTTTCTCACCAGATTTAAAAATAAAAAAAAAAACGAAGAAGAGAAGAATCACAAACCATATTTATATAAAAACATTATTGTCAGTGTTATGGAAAAGTATCGATATGTGTTTTATAGTTATTTTATTACTTCAATAAATTTTATACAATTTATTAATTTGTTTTGTAATTCTGCAATATAGAAAGCCTGGTAATGTTGAAATTCAGTAACTGGTGGACTGTAGCGGTTCATACTTGGCTACTACCACGTACCACCGCCTTTTTTAATAAAAACAAATTCTCCGTTAATGTCCTAGTAACCTTTATCAAATAATGTTGATTAATATAAATAATATTTTTCAGTAATTTTATGATTTGATTGGAAATAAGAGGAAAGTCATTTGCTGTTTTTTTTTGTATATAATATTTCAATAAAAAGAAACAACTAATAATTTTAATATTTTAAAAATAGTTTTAATACATATACTTATAGTGTTATATAATCATTTATTATTGAAAAAAAAAATGACTTTAATATCGATAAACCTTTTGTTATTATGTAATCGATTATTTAGTTATTTCTTGTTTCCGAAGTGTTTTTAATAATTCAAAAAGAGATATTAGTTCAAGAAATTTTATGATTTCATAATAACAATAATAATTGTTGCATCAATGCCTATAATATTATTTCCTAATGGTGTAGTGGTTATGAGTATGAACTTGTATGTAGGAGGACCCCGGTTCGAATCCCGCGTATAACTGCTAAATTTTATATTTGTTTAAAAAATGTTATTAGTAAAGTAGGGGCTTCCGCCCTCGTCCACGACATCTAATTTGGTAGTTGGACATTATAAGCACACCTTGAAAGATAGGCATTACTTTACTTACTAGAATTACATAAATTATAGGATAACATTGAACACAATAATGCTTTAAGAGTCGTACAGATATTGGGGGTCAATAAAATATCAAGTATATTGGAGCTTTATGGAGCCCTAACATCAAGAATCTATCATTATTATTGATCATTATTTTCTTATCTTTTACTGTTATATTTTGAAATATAATATTCCAATAAATATGATTCAACTCTCTTTATTAAAAATAAAAAAAAATACAACAAAGAATTGACAGTTATTACACTTGTTTCTACAATATATAGATGATGACGTAAACTATTGTAGCTGGGCATATGATCTATGACGTCATCCTTTTTGTTGAGGAGAAACGACACTGGTTATACCGAAGGAACTCTCTGTCCTGATTACTCCTTTGATCTCTCTCTCACCCAATTACCCCACTCTCCCAAATTCACTTTCTTCAAGGACAATATTACCTCTTTCATCTTCACTTCAAGCAACCATGTTTTTTATTTATTTAATATAATATTATTTCTAAACAATATGTTAGGTAGTATAAGAAAACAAGATTAGTTGTTCAGTTTTCTAAGGAAATAAACCAAGAAATTTGTAAATACTAATAGTTCAGTGTAATTAACCAAATGAGAAAACTGTGACTCTGATTAGTTTAACCAGTTTATGTAGGTCGCAGTGGAATGCGGCTCACTCCCCCCTTTTGTTAATCTAATCTAATAAAACCAATTTAGAAATTTGATTTTCTCGATTTAAAAGGAGTAGTCGACAGTTTGCTAAATCGAGACACTAGAGGAAAAGTTCTAAAAAAAAAAAGTGAATTACTTCTTGAAGTGATATCTTCTTCTCCTATTGGTCCAACACACTCATCTGGCTATTCTTGACCTCTTCTAGAATAGTCATCTCTTGAACTATTCTAGAGACATTGTAACTTGAGAGACATAGTTGTTGTTCCGCAGAGCTAGAAAGCATCAAAGATATTTTCTATGATAGCCTGCTTATTTTTGAGGTCATGCACCAGTTTGGCATTCCTGATGATGGGCAAACGCCCAAAACCGGTCGATGAACACAAAAATAAGCAGACATCACGGAAAATATCTCTGATGCTCGAGAGACATAGCCAGGCTAATATTTAATTTCCTTAAATTGTATTTCCCTGGATTGGGTACTTCTTTAGCTTCATTGTATCTCCATGATTTCCTTATAAATCTTTTTTTGCAATCTCAGGAGATTTATTTGATTTCTTTACTCATTCTTTAATTTACGTTAAACATCATCATATTTTGATTTATTTTAATTCAGAATCCTTTTATGAATAAAACAACTATCTGACATTACAAATGTACAATTGAATTAAAAAAATATATATATATTAATCAACAGTATCATCATGTCATCGGTGAAACAAAGTAATGAGCAATTGCTTTTTCGATTAAATGATTTTGATTAATTATATTTTAATCTCTTTTGTTTCTTATTTCTTAATATCTTTATTGTTTTAATTAATTAATTAAATTAAACAGTATTGTTTAATTTACAGCTATGTTGGCCATGATTTTATTTCTTTTACAAGAATTAACTTTGACGGCAATGTTGGGGAATGGAGTTGCAATAACTTCAAATGATTTGTATTTTTTTTAATTTTATTTATTGTATACAAAACTCTAGATTTATGTTGCGATATATCAAATATTGTAAAAGTTTCAGCGTTATATAATGTGCTTTGATAACCCAATTAGCCATCACAGATTTGATAACCCAAACAGTCTAAAACAATTATTGCTACAGATTAATCTCTAAATAAAATTACTAAGTTTAACGATTTTATATATAACAGAAAAAAACCTTCCATTTTTTCGAAAATACTCTCAAAAACATTATTAAAATACTCTGTATCTAGGCTTTTGCTTTTTATTCGTAAGATGATAAAATATAATTTGTTTCATCTGAAAAGCTCTCAATTAAACTAGTTTAGATATTTTATAAGAATCATTATTTTGTAATAAGTTCATGGAAATCGATATTGGTTCGATGATTTATTTCAAAACATTCTTAAACAAATATTTCCCAATAGTATATAATGAATTACCGTGATGTAAGTGCAGAGACCATGCCCTCATTTTAATATATAGATATATATATTTTTTTAACCTCCTAGAGACACTCCTTTTAAAACAATAAAACAATTTATTAAAAATATGTCAAAATATAAAATAGTATGTGCTATATATATGTTAATTGCTAATCACGTGATTCTTATTAAAATAATAATACTTGGACTTATCTGTGAGATTTATGTCACAATTAAAAAACATGTTGAAACACAATTAAAATTGTTTACTTTCTATTATTTTCAATATTATTGCGCTTGAAAACTTTTTACACATAGTCTTGCAGTTTGTTACAATGACCTTAATTTTATACCTCACTGTCAGAGTTACTTTCAACAAGTGGTTGAATAATATATCTCTCGTTTTTTTTTTCAAGGCTGAAGCAGGTGACCCGCCAGGGGGTCTCGTAGGCCCATAATATCACAGCTGTCATCCTAATCGACCATAAAAGTATCCTTCCCGCCTATGGTGATCTTACTGCTATAATTTCCTCAAACCTCTGAACTTTATTTTTCTTTAAAATGTGTAATCATATATAAATATAATGAATATTCCTTTTCTATTTCTATATGTTGTCCAGGATCAAGAAGATGCGCCCAAGACTGCACATCGTTAAGTTTCTTACTTCCACCCTTAACATAGATTTAAAAGACAACAGATATACTTAGACTATAGGCAACTAAAAAAGGAACTCTTACCCAAATGATCCAGTTTATAGTTCAAACAAACCAATATGTGAAATTAAACGGTTTTGGACATGTTGGTTGAGATAATATGGCTGTTTAATTAAAAACCTTCCTTATCCATAGTCTAGATTCTTATAAATAAGCTAACGAATTATTATTTCAGTCGGCGATAATGTGCAGATAATAAAATGCGAAAATGTAGTTAAGAGATATCAAATTGTACCATCAAACGACCAATTACCAAGTTGCACGAGAATAAACTGTTTCTTTCTAGCCGAATTTTCTGAATTTCCGTTCCAATACTAAAGATTAAGGGGCGAGTGTTGGTGTAATGGTTATGAGCGTGGACTTGTAAGTGGCAGGATTCCTGTTCGAGTCCCGCGTATAATTTCTAAATTTTATATTTGTTTAAAAAATGTTATTAGTAAAGTAGGTGCTTCCGCCACCGTCCACGAAACCTAATTTGGTAGTTGGACGTTAAGCACGCCTGAAAAAATAGGCATTACTTTACTTTTTTTTTTACTTTACTAAAGATTATTTGTTTTTGTTTTTTTTTAATCAAATAATTACATTTTTGAAGCAATATAATAATAATAATAATAATATACTTTATTCAAAAATACAAAAAACAATCAAAAATACAACTGTTAATAAAAGAAAAGTATATACGGCTTGGATAAGTATCCGTCAGCCGGAGGTTGATGCGATCAATTTTCAGCATCAAAAGTAAAAATACAAAAGGCAACTAAGAAAATTAATATAAAATAGAAGAAATTATTTTCTTTCTTGGTTTCGATGTAAATATAATTGAGTAGAACATGGAAAGAATGATATGATTATACAAGATTGAGAAGCAGAACGAGCTATGCACTAAACATTATAAAAATAAACAAACTGCAATAGTACTCTTTTTGTTACAATTAATCTGTCTAAAAATTGAACTCTTGAACCAATTCATATCTATAAAACCATGCAGAGCGTACGTATTTAATTAACCCCTTACAATTCAGTGAATTCAGAAGGCACCTAAGAGACTGTAGCGAAAGAGACCTCACACCTAAGTAGAGCAAGCGAACTCCGCTAATATAGGACATTCTGCAAGAAAGTGCACTATATCCTCTTTGGCTCTACGATTACACAGTGAACAGAGTTCTATCTCTCGCTCAGCCCAGGGTGTAAAATTCAAAAATAATAATTCCCCTCTCATTTTAAATAACCATCGCAAATCGTTCAGCGACAAGTGCTTAGAAGGACAGTCCGCATCAAATGAAAAAATCCTTACACTCAGGTCTAATTTCTTATAGAATAGAAATCGTGAAGATTGTCCTGCACGCATCACAGACTCATCTACAGACGCCAGTCTGATTTTATCTAATAGAACCGACAATTGACGTTCAAGTAACATTACATTATTCGCAGAGAATTCCAATTCGCAATTATATTTCTGCGCCAAAACAACCCATTTCTCAAACCAGAAAGTTTTTTTTGAAGCAATATAATATCATTAAAACATTTTTTAAATGGAATAACATGAATTATAAAAATCCACAGTATTAACTAATCTAGAACTAATTTTGTTAAATTTCCATTAACAAGAACTATTAAATGAACTGAACAAGACAACTGGGTCATGGATATCTAGCCGTAATATTTTTTTTTTTTTTTTTTTTTTTACAGTGGTAGTAGTTGTATCGAACTATTGAATTGCTCCGGCTAGTTAATGCTGTGCTACTATATGTTTGTCCTTACTGGATTGCAACCATATTCTTTTAAAAATAACTTTTTATATTTTCAGATAAAATTTTTTGTAATTCTGTTTTCTTCTCACTCTCTTTGAGAAATGTTAAATAATATGTTATCACTGCAGAGAGAGAGAGATAAATATTGCAGAGATCTGCATTCCTAATACTATATTATTTATCAGTAATTGTTAACAGCTATAACAAAGAATTTTGTCGATTATATCAAATTTTCGAAAGTGTTTGAATTAGGGTGTGTGTATGTGTCTGATGAGGAGCAGCTTACTTAAAAAAAAAAAAAAAAAAAAACAAAAAAAAAACGGAAACTCGCTGGAAATAAGTTTTCGAACGGAAATAAGTTTTCGTCAAAATCGGGTCATCTGAAATGAATCACTTTACTGACTGAATTTTTACAGTTTTAATACGATTTTCTCTCAAAAATTGCTACAAAGATTTTCATTAAACTTGTATTAGTATACCTACTAATACATTTCTCTTTACTATTTACAACTTTCACTATAAACAGAGCCACTTTATATTTGAAACATTTTTCAAAGAAAATTTATCTTAGGGAAGGGGATGACGTTAATCTTTCTTTAAAAAACGCCACTAATAAGTGTGTTCGCCTAAAATTCCGAGTTTGAAGAAGTTACTACAATTTTCTCGAGAAAGGCATCATCAAGTACTTTGATTTCGCACTTTTTCTAATATGTTAGGAATTTTTTTTTTATATACTACAAACGTTTTCACTGTTAAACAAAGTCCTGAGCACCAAGGGGAGTAGGTTTATATTTCAATTTGGGAAAATCAGTTGGTAGATACTTGCATTACGATCTAGAGCTATTCATTTTTGCATACATAATTTTGGAAGTCTATTGTCTATCTGTTTAACTCTAAGCCACCAATTTAACATTCTCTTAATAATTTTATTTTCAAGATGGTCTACACCGGTTTCCAGGCGAGTTGGGAGGATTGCGCTGCCAATAAGAAATGGTGTTTTAAAAAAATTGTAATTATATTAAAGTAAGTAGTAACGTAATGCCTATTTTTTCAGGCGGGCATAACATCCAACTACCAAATTAGGTGTCGTGGACGGGAGAGAAAGCACCTACAATACTATTAATAATTTTTTAACGAATATAAAATTTAGCAGTTATCCGTGGGACTCGAACTGGGAACCTCCCACTTACAAGTCCATGCTCATAACCACTGCACTAACACCCGCCCTTAATTACATTAATCTTAGAGCAATACATTGGAGCCCATACTTCTGAAGAATATAAGAATGTTGCACCCACTATGGAAAGGAAGAGCTCAATTTTTTGTGTGCACCAGACGCAGATTTTACTCTTTTTTTTTTTTTTTTTTTTTTTTTTTGGCATTAGCTTTCGCCATCAGCAATGTATAATATCTGGAAGATAACCTTCCAGCGAAGCTGTCGCAAAATTCCGTTGCAGCGTACTAAACCTTAGTGTAAAAAAAATAACATTCATTCGAAAAATCACTCGTAGAATTAAACTTAACGCTAAATATTCCGCTGAAATATGGGGTGGAGTACTCGATATTCCTCGCACCACTATCCTTAAACTTAAATTAAAAAATATTTACACTATTTACACTCAATCAAACTCACATTCATCTGGCTGCCCGGGGTAGCCAATCCCGGCTCAGACCCACCCCTCCAAGAGAGAGTGGCTCCCAATATTAAAAACAGTGCAGGAAGACTATTTCTTGGGGGTACACGACCAAAAGTTGCCACCCCTGGCCGGTATTGGTCCCCCCACACTCATTCACAAGTTCATTCATGCTTTAAAATTAGAACCTGACTATATACTTATCCATTCACGCTAATAAATACTTGCAAACTAATAAATACATTCATACCTAAAATGACAAGAATTAAATACTATATACAATATTATATACTTGTAACCATCTAAAAATACTCAAAAAAAAAAAAAAAACATACACACCACAAACATATCAATATATGTTTGATAGGACATACCTTTGGGGTGGAGTCCTTGATATTCCTCGCTACCCGTTAGACCTAATCCCACAAGTACGCCCAGCATCAAGAGATGCGCCGCGCTGGATATCTACAATAAACCGAATACATAAATTTTCCAAGTATTTCATAAATTTTAATTTTACTAAAATTCCCTCTCACGCTGGAAGAGCGGCCATTTTTGGCTTTTTTAATAAACTCATTTAGAGCTAGAGATAAAACTCCAGACGATGAAAATTAACTCTCCCAAACAAGTAAATGTGGAGAAAAATTCGGTTTTTTTTTCATCATTAAAAAGCACTGATCCAATATTTTTTATTTCCTTCCTACCATTCCCCCCATATAAAATGAACAATTTTCATTTTGGCAATATTGAGTGTTATGGAATTGTTAAAACAATATTCAGAGAAAAGCTTAGTGGACCTTTTAAAAGTTGACTGTTTTTTTTATACTGTCTGTAATCTATATTGTATAAACCAACAAGTTTAATGTATAGTTCCTCACTATCTCTACCTCTCACTCTCTCAATATATTGACATCTTAATGGCAAATTATCGTTCAATAAAAATTCCAACTTTAAGATGCTCATTTTGTTCAAATTAATCTAAGAGATATGAAGGAGAAACTAAAAAACAATTTTGTAAGTTTGGACATAGAAAAAGTTATAAATTCAAAATATAATAGTATTTTTAGAAACGTGAGCTCTTTGGGTCAAGAGGAGGAATATTTAAAGAGGAATAATATCAACATATTGAGACTGTTATGTCAACTTCGTTTATCTTGTGACAGTGGCCCTTCTATTTTTATAAACAAGCAGAAAATTCAGTTTTGCCCAGATAAATTTTGTCCAACCTGTACGTCTAATAGTTCTGATAATCTTCAACATTTCTTTTGGCTCTGCCCTTTCTATGAACGGTTACGTCATCAATATCTTTACATTCATTCCTCTGATACCTGTGATCTATCAATATTATTCTCGACTAAATGTGTTATTAAACAAAAACATTTATACTTATTTACAATGAACGCTATCAACAAAAGAAATAAATTAAAAAATTGTTTACTATCCTGATTGTTGTTAACTTATATACTTATGATCAAAACACTTTCTCTTATTATCTTTGCATTTGTCTTTTAATTAATTGAGATATTTTTGTTTAGTTAGGCAGGATATAGTGAATGTTTTTGTTTAGTCTTTAGTCAAAAAAAAAAAATATTTTTTTTTTTTGTAAATACAAGTACTTTGTTTTGGTTTCCTTGTTTAGAGAAGTTTTAGTTTATTTTCTTATGTTTATGTTGCTTTATATGTGTTAATATTCTTAACATTATTTTGGTACTGTCAATGGTTTATAATAATTACACTGTTTGTAATAAAATAGTTAAAACTAGTTAAGCCAACTCTCTTTGTAAAGATTGTATAATCTTAACAAATAAATAAATAATTCATTCATTCATTCAAAGTTCCAACTTTAAAGGTAATTTGTCAGTTTGATTGAATTAATAATTTGATTTAAGAAGTGAAAGTCTATAAAGTGTTTCGTGTTAGAATTTTTTTTTTTTTGGCTAACTGCACTGTTAAGATAATAAAAATGCTCGCTGAAATGTGACGTAAAGGGGGGGGCGCATAATAATAATTCCGTGAAATGTAAGAACAAATGCATCAGTTCTACTAGAAATGAATGCTATACAACGAAAAAGCTTTAGGAGGTAAGCCTAAGAGCATTGCGGAATGCTAGGCTCGTTAGGCATCACGAAAGGGCAAATTTAATCGATCGAAGTCAATATAATAATTGTATTGAAGAGTTAACAGACTTCTTACCATAGAAGATATGAAATCATACGATAAGATGCTAGGATTTAAGAGAATATAGGCAGAAATAAATTGGACCAAACTTTAAAATTATTAATAATACTAGTAATTTTGTGTATGTCTTTTGTTAAGACTGATAATATTGAAATTAGATGGTAGTTTCCCTGAAGAAAAGAAACCTATTAGAGAATGATTTTATTCCAAAATATTTTATTGGTAAAAAAAACATGTTGAAATTATTTTTGGAAATTCCTATTGTTGTTTAAAAATAATTTTTGTTTTATAAATAAAAAAAACTTCTCAAGCAAAGGTAAACATTTGACATGTTTTCTTTTTCACAATCGCCCCCTAGTAACGGGGGGTTCCATACCTCATAATAAACAAGCACAGGGTTTTATACCTCATTATATACAAGCACAGCAATAGTGGTAACTGGTGGGGGTAGTTAGAGAAAAAAAAAGAGGTAACATGGATAGTAAAAGGAAGTGAAATTACTTGTTTGTCAGTATGACGCCCTTGCCGTTCGCTGGACGGCCTTGTGTACACCAGTATTACTGTATCTGATATATATGTATTAGGTACTTAACTGTATACCACACCCTGTGGTTTATCTATTCTCCACTAGGTGGGAATGTTTTCTATACAAGATTACTGCGTCGTTATTATATCTAAACTTCCTTCTCAATATTCCATTTTTACACTACATTAGTCTTATTATTTTAATGGTTAATTATTAAATTAGTAATTATACGAGTTTTAAATTAGTTTCAAAACATTAAAATATGACCTTTAAATAACACATACTTGCCTGTTTTTTAAACGTATACTTCTCTTTGATTCAATACTTTTATATTTAGTTTAAATTTTGTTAGTTTGATAAAACTGTTGGAAATCATCAGAGATATTTTCTAGCTCTACAGAATCAACCCCACAATCCCTAGAAATCCATTATCCTCTCTGTTGCTTAAGGGAAGACTTTATAAAGTAAATTATTAATACTGAACAGTTTACTCAAGTAATACTGAAATTTCATCAGTAAAAAATAATTCTTTTATAAAAAATTTTCTAAAGATAGAAAAATTTGGGAATTATTCACCACTAGAAAGCAGGACGAGTCTGGAAATACAGGAAGTGGAGAACTAGCCCTTTTCGGAATAGTCTTGGCGAACAAATAATATGCAGTGTTCACACTTTAAAAATATAGCTTTGAGATTATGTTATCAGATTACAAATGATATTTGTATCACAGATGTTCACAAAAAAAAAAATTTGGATCTTCAAAGATCTCTAAATACATCTAGCCACCTATTTGCATAATATATACAGAAAAAAATCTGGTGTGAAACACTCACACAACTTTCTCTTACTCCAGTTCTCAAAATAATAATTGACAAATTTTATAGTTTGTGTACCAAATTTAATGAAATCTGTCGAAAACTGAAAAAAATTATTCAGCAAAAGCGCACTTCCGGTTTACTGATTTTCTTCACACCCGGAATTTTGGCCAACTATTTATTTATAATTAATTTCATTTGGATGATAGAGTTGTATAATCAAGTATGATACCACTTTAGCGGAAGCTGTAACACTACCCCTCTTCTAAAAGTGCCCTTAAATGAATTTTCCCAGAGAAATGTTTTATATAAAAGTTGTAGATCTTTGAATGTTTAGTTTATATGTATAGTTTCAAGAAAATCGTCGGGGCCATTTTTGAGAAAATCGCGAAAAAGTTAAAAAATCATATTAGTAAAGTGTTAAAACAAAAGCACTTCCGGTTTTCCGATTTTTCTCAAACTCGGAATTTCAACAACATATTTAATTCTAATTAACATTATTTAAATGACCGAATTGTGTAATAACCTGAAATAGCATTTAGAGGGTAACCTAACCCCACCCCTCCCCCAGAAGGGCCCTTAAATCAATTTTCCCAGAGAAATGTTTCAAATAAAAGTTGTAGCTCCTTGTATATGTAGTTGATGTACAAGTTTAAAGAAAATCCTTGGAGCCATTTTTGAGAAAAACGCAAAAAAGTAAAAAAGTCAACTAGTAAAGTGGTACTTCCGGTTGAGGAATTTTGACAGATAACGCACAGTCAGATCGCATGGTGATACCTAAACGGAATATTAAGTTTCAGTTTTCTACAGTTTTTCGTTTTTGAGCTATGCTGTTCACATACACACACACACACAGACCATTTGCTAAAAACCACTTTTTTGGACTCAGGGGACCTCAAAACGGATATTTCCGGTGAAAACTCGATATCGAAAATTTGACACGATTACAATACTTCCTCTTATAGGAGTAAGAGAAAGTAAAAAATCAGAACTTAATAACTATAAT
The DNA here is from genome assembly GCA_011037195.1 of Triatoma infestans. Classification (NCBI taxonomy): domain Eukaryota; kingdom Metazoa; phylum Arthropoda; class Insecta; order Hemiptera; family Reduviidae; genus Triatoma; species Triatoma infestans. The sequence continues at coordinate 6,383 of JAAEAF010006427.1, read as the reverse complement.
TTATATTAAAAAAATCTGGTGTGAAACACACACACAACTTTCTCTTACTCCAGTTCTCAAAATTATAATTGACAAATTTTATAGTTAGTGTACCAAAGTTAATAAACTTCGTCGAAAACTGAACAAAACTATTCAGTAAAAGCGCACTTCCGGTTTGCTGATTTTCCTGACACTCGGAATTTTGGCCATCTATTTACTTCTAATTAATTTTGGTTGGTTGATAGAATTGTATAATCAACTATGAGAGCACTTTAGAGAAAAACATAACCCCACCTCTCTCCTAAAAGTGCCCATAAATGAATTTTTCCAGAGAAATGTTTTAAATAAGAGTTGTAGATTTGTGGTGTATGTTTAGTTTATATATGAAGTTTCAAGAAAATCGCGAAAAAGTGAAAAAAATCATTTAGTAATGTGGTACGCACTTCCGGTTATCCGATTTTTTCCAAACTCAGAATTTCAACAACAAATTCAATTCTAATTAACATGATTTAAATGATAGCATTGTCTTATAAACTGAAATAGCACTTTAGATGAAAATCTAACCCCACTCCTCCCCTATAACTGCCCTTAAATGAATTTTCCCAGAAAAATGTTTTAAATAAAAGTTGTAGCTCTTTGTATGTGTAGTTGATATATCAAGTTTGAAGAAAAGCGTCGGAGCCATTTTTGAGAAAAACGCAAAAAAGTAAAAAAAGAAAAACTAGCAAAGTGATACTTCCGGTTGAGGAATTTACAGATAACGTACTTTCAGATCCCATGGTGATACCTAACGAAATATCAAGTATCAACTTTCTATGGTTTTTCGTTTTAGAGCTATGCTGTTCACATACATACATACACACACACACACACACACACACACACACACACACAGACCATTTGCTAAAAACCACTTTTTTGGACTCAGGGGACCTCAAAACGGATATTTCCGGTGAAAACTGGATATCGAAAATTTGACACGATTACAATACTTCCTCTTACTAGGAGTAAGAGAAAGTAGTTTATAATTGAGAATTATTTTGAAATCGATATTTTTAACAACTCTGGAAAAATTAATTGTTAATATTTGCCTTATTTCAACGAAAATTACTTATCACCCAATGAGAGATTTGTGTTTTGTTCAGAAATAAGAGTTATCCTGTGATATTTTTTTATTATTTTTCTCAAAATATAAAAATCGTGCCCCTGATAATAATCGGTTTGTTTACTATTGGGACTTTTGCTAATACGCGATTGTAAACAAACATTAGATAAATTCATATCCAATAAAATTCGCCTATACATTTGGAGCAGATTACTGTTTTGTAATTAAATTCTTCTTAAGTTTATTTTATTAAGTTAATTAATTATGTATTATTTAATTTTTTAGAGAAACAAAGGATATTGTTTAATTTTTTCCACCCATTGAAAAGAAAACATGGGAATTCGAGTTTTTAAATTCATCAAAAATTTTTGAATTGGAATTTACCCATACAAATAAATAACAGATTTTTTTTTTTGTACTTTCTCTTACTCCTAAGTAAGAGGAAGTATTGTAATCATATCAAATTTTCGATATCGAGTTTTCACCGGAAATATCCGTTTTGAGGTCCCCTGAGTCCAAAAAAGTGGTTTTTAGCGAATGGTGTGTGTGTGTGTGTCTGTGTGTGTGTCTGTGTGTGTGTCTGTGTGGTGTGTAGTATGTGAAACAGCCTAGCTCACAAAAAAAAAAATAGTAGAAAGGTCCAAATGATATTACGTTAGGGATCACCATGGGATCTGACGGTGCGTTATGTGTCAATATTCCTCAACCGGAAGCACCACTTTACTAGTTTTTTTTTTACGTTTTTGCAATTTTCTCAAAAATGGCTCCGAAGATTTTCTTTAAACTTGGTATATCAACTACACATACAAAGAGCTACAACGTTTATTTGAAACATTTCTCCAGGAAAATTCATTTAAAGGCACTTCTGGGGGAGGGGTGGGGTTAGGTTTTCATCTTAACTGCTGTTTCAGTATATTAGACAATTGTGTCATCTAAATAATGTTAATTAGAATTAAATATGTTGTTGAAAATCCGAGTTTGAAAAAAATAGATAACCGGAAGTGCGTTTTTACTGAAATATAATTTTCAGTTTTCTGGTATTTTCTCGAAAATGGCTACAACGATTTTCTTTAAACCAGCGTTGTTAACTATACATATAAAGAGCTACAACTTTTATTTGAAACTTTTCCCCTGATAAATTCATTTAAGGGGACTTTTAGGGGAGGGGGGTTATGTTTTTCTTTAAAATGCTATCACAGTTGATTATACAATTCTGCCATCCAAATTGAAATAACTAGAAATTAATATATGACCCAAATTCCGAGTTTCAAGGAAATTAGTAAACCGGACAGTTTTACTGGACAGTGTTTTCACTTTTCGACGAATTCATTAAATTGGAACACTAACTATAAAATTTGTCAATTATAATTTTGAGTACTGGCGTAGAGAAAGTTGTGTGAGTGGGTTCCACACCAGATTTTACTTTCTCTAATCCTAGTAAGGGAAGATGTGTAATCGTGTCAAATTTCGATATCGATGTTTCACCGGAAATATCCGTTTTGAGGTACCCTGAGTCCAAAAAAGTGGTTTTTAGCGAATGGTTTGTGTGTGTGTGTGTGTCTGTATGTATGTGAACAGCATAGCTCAAAAACGAAAAATCGTAGAAAGTTCAAACTTGATATTAAGTTTAGGTATCACCATGGGATCTGACGGTGCGTTATATGTCAATATTCCTCAACCGGAAGTACAACTTTACTAGTTTTTTTTTTACGTTTTTGCGATTTTCCCAAAAATGGCTCCGACGATTTTCTTTAAATTTTTAATATCAACTACACATACAAAGAGCTACAACTTTTATTTGAAACATTTCTCCAGGAAAATTCATTTAAGGGCACTTCTGGGGGAGGGGTGGGTTAGGTTTTCATCTTAACTGCTGTTTCAGTATATTAGACAATTCTGTCATCTAAATAATGTTAATTAGAATTAAATATGTTGTTGAAATTCCGAGTTTGAAAAAAAATAGAAAACCGGAAGTGCGTTTTTACTGAAATATAATTTTCAGTTTTCTGGTATTTTCTCGAAAATGGCTCCAACGATTTTCTTTAAACCAGCGTTGTTAACTATACATATAAAGAGCTACAACTTTTATTTGAAACTTTTACCCTGATAAATTCATTTAAGGGGACTTTTGGGGGAGGGGGGTTATGTTTTTCTTTAAAATGCTATCACAGTTGATTATACAATTCTGTCATCCAAATTGAAATAACTAGAAATTAATATATGACCAAATTCCGAGTTTCAAGGAAATTAGTAAACCGGACAGTTTTACTGGACAGTGTTTTCACTTTTCGACGAATTTCATTAAATTTGGTACACTAACTTAAAATTTGTCAATTATAAGTTGAGGTACTGGAGTAAGAGAAAGGTTGTGTGAGGGGTTCACAACCAGATTTTTACTTTCTCTTACTCCTAGTAGAGGAAGTATTGTAATAGTGTCAAATTTTCGATATCGAGTTTTCACGGAAATATCCGTTTTGAGGTCCATGGTCCAAAAAAAGTGATGGTTTTTAGCGAAGGTGTGTGTGTTGTGTGTGTGTGTGTCTGATGTTGTGTGATGTATGTGAACAGCATAGCTCAAAAAACGAAAAATAGTAGATGAGAAAGTTCAAACTTGATATTACGTTTAGGTATCACCATGGCATCTGACGGTGCGTTATGTGTCAATATTCCTCAACCGGAAGTACCACTTTACTAGTTGTTTTTTTTTACGTTTTGCAATTTTCTCAAAAATGGCTCCGAAGATTTTCTTTAAACTTGCTATATCAACTACACATACAAAGAGCTACAACTTTTATTTGAAACATTTCTCCAGGAAAATTCATTTAAGGGCACTTATGGGGGAGGGGTGGGGTTAGGTTTTCATCTTAACTGCTGTTTCAGTATATTAGACAATTCTGTCATCTAAATAATGTTAATTAGAATTAAATATGTTGTTGAAATTCCGAGTTTGAAAAAAAAATAGATAACCGGAAGTGCGTTTTTACTGAATATAATTTTCAGTTTTCTGGTATTTTCTCGAAAATGTCTCCAACGATTTTCTTTAAACCAGCGTTGTTAACTATACATATAAAGAGCTACAACTTTTATTTGAAACTTTTCCCCTGATAAATTCATTTAAGGGGACTTTTGGGGGAGGGGGTTATGTTTTTCTTTAAAATGCTATCACAGTTGATTATACAATTCTGTCATCCAAATTGAAATAACTAGAAATTAATATATGACCCAAATTCGAGTTTCAAGGAAATTAGTAAACCGGACAGTTTTACTGGACAGTGTTTTCACTTTTCGACGAATTTCATTAAATTTGATACACTAACTATAAAATTTGTCAATTATAATTTTGAGAACTGGAGTAAGAGAAAGTTGTGTGAGTGTTTCACACCAGATTTTTTTTTTATAACTACATGTTTAATAAATTTTAAAAATATAAAGGTTTGATGCAGATACATGTATTTGTTCATCTAAATTGTCTACATTTTTCCAACTCTTTTTGATTGTTAAAAAGTTTTCAATGAAAAATTAGGTAAAAACATATCAATTGGAAAATCTCAGCATATAAAAATTGTTGTCATTTCGACAATCATAAAATATGGTTTCTTTGTCTATTAATGAAATTGAGTTTTATTGTTTGAGTGAAAAAAAATGTTCCATTTATGGTATAACTGTTATTTATAATAGATTTTTTTTGTTGTCTCAAAAATAATCCTCATGGTATGATTATTTGATAGTTTGACTAAAAAATAAAATTCCAATCTTAATATAAATCTAAAGGATAATATGATGGATGCCAGAAATATATTTTCAAATATATTTTATTTAAGAAAAATGTAACATTTGCTATCAAAAGGGACTATTCAGGTAGAAGACCACTATTGTCTTTTAGAGTTCATGAACTTGTTAGCATTGTCTACCCCTTCTTCTCACAGGGGAAGATTTGAAATAACAATTAGAAGGCATTCTTTCAAGCACAGTCTGTATTAGACATTCAAGCAGGGACACTTGTTTTTCGCTCTCGTAGCATCAGTGCCAGTTCCACAATATATTAATAAGTGTATACATTCTTTGCAAATAACTTGTAGTTATTATTTTAATAGAATATATTTATTGTTAGCAGTGGTGACTACTTTCTTATTTCTGATACTTCTATCTCTTAAAACTTACGTACACAACAAGCCCTTTACAAAACCGCTCACACTATAAGCTACCACTACACTACAACACATCACACCAATAACATTTCATTTTTTTTTACAAAATATAAATATTGATTTCATGCTTTTAACACACTTTAATTTTATATAGTTGGTAGCCCATTAAACATACTAAAGTGGTTTCTTTAGAGAGAAACTACTCAACAGGTTCTGTATTGAATCTAAATTTCCGAATATTGACAGATAGATAGATAAATCATTTTATTTACAATAAATTTACAAAAATGTACAAAACTCAGGAGTGTCAGCTTTAGTAGCTATAACCTCCTAAAGGTAAATATATACATTATTTGAAGCCTAATTATATCAATGATTAGGGAAAAATTTAAAAAAAACCCAAGCTATATGCGGCCAATTCTTTATAATACAGCGCTCCTCACTCTCCTGTGCCTGAGCACAACCCCCAAGTCATAATCCCCTATTACTCTGCAGAGTTGATTAGGGCTTAAATTGCCCCTGTCAAAAAATTTCTCTGTGGCAACTCTGATATATTCTTGAACATAATCAATTTTTGTAGAAACGTGCAGGTCAAGGATTCGGGTATACCTGGGTGAGGAAGTTACCAATCTCAGAAACTTATTTTGCATCACCTGCAGCGAGGCGACACTGGATCGACATGCCAAGCTCCAAGAGGGACAGGCATATAATAACATTGGTCTAACCACTGTCTTGTAAAGCAAGAGCTTATTTTCTTGGGAGAGCTTAGACTCCCTACAAAACAAGGGAAATAACACACGTATGGCTGCCTTTCCCCTGTTGATTCTATCCCTTATGTGGTTAGCAAAGGTGAGGCTCTGGTTGAGAACCACGCCTAAATACCTGACAGTGGCAGACCAAGGTATTGGCTGACCTCCGAAACTGACACGCCGATACAACGCCGGCCTGCGCCTGGTGAACAAAACAGCCTCAGTTTTGGATGAGTTTATCTTAATTTTCCACCTACTGCAGAACCTCTCGACGCAGAGCATAGCCCTATCCAAACGGTTAACAATTGTATCCAGTCTCCAAGAGGACACATAAATAGCTATGTCGTCCGCGTAGAGGGCCAGTCTGACATCCCTAGGGCGTGGCAGGAGGGTAAGGTAAAT
>JAAEAF010006425.1:0-16313 GCA_011037195.1 Triatoma infestans | reverse complement strand
ATTGTAACGCAGCAAGTGGTGCCATAATCTAGGAGAGAAGACAGGTACCTAAGGTTCTCTTAGTGGCCGTAGGAAGCGCTGGCGGCGCTCTAGCTTTTTCTGGAATATTAGAGAACATTCTGGAAGGTTCGCTACCGGTATAAATAGAGGGACCACAGAGAGTTGAGAGAGTTCCCAGTTACAAACGAAGTTATTAGTTTGTGAAAAATGAACAAAGTGAACTTTTGTGGTTTAAACTGTGAAATAATTATTATTAAGCGTTGTATTTAATAATTTATTGTGTATAACAATAAATTGGTGTTTTCGTTATTGAAGTTTAGAGTTTTTATCTATACGAACCCATTTAAAACTAGTTGCAGTAGCTAGTTTAGTTGGAAAAACATTACATTTGGTGTCAGAAGTGGGATAAAATCTCTAAACTGCTGCTTGTTCGGCATACAGTTTAGCATCAGTTTTATTGTATGCCCATAAGTACCAGAAGTCAAACGCGGAAAATGGAGGAAATGATGACATTGTTGAAAGAAATGAAAGACGAAATAAAGAAGAGCCGGGATGAAATGAACGAAATAAAGAGGGGCCAGGATGAAATAATAAACGATTTGAAGAAGAGCCGAGAGGAATTTAAAAGGGGCTCTTCTATGAGAGGAGAAATAATAAGGGAGAAAGATGAGATTCAAGAAGAAATAGTAGAAAGTTTAGAAGCACCAGTAAATGATGGGAAAGGCAGTGAGACTGAGGTTGAAAGAGAAGGACCCGAGAGAGGAGTCGAACGTGAAGGTGCGGAAAGTGAAAGAGAAAATTTGTTGGTGGAAACTGAAAGCGGCAGCGATCAGACTAACCAAGAAACTGTACAGCATCGTTCATCTAATACCCGGCATACTTCTATACTTGGAGAAGATGAAAGTGGCAATTCAGCATGAAGAGAATGATGGAGAAAGCGAAGGATTGGGTCACGAAGAATTGCTGTTTTGAGATGAACAGTTAGAAAGACGTTCGGGACAAAGTGGTCAGGGCTAAAGGAGTAATCTTCCTCTTCGGCCAATGCAGTGGGCTATTAGAAGTGCAGACACCGGTTCAAAATTATCAGGTGGTTTCCGAGTAGTCTCTGGCAATTCATTGGTATTCATTGATCCGTCCTCATTGAGGCGTTCAACTAACACATCTTCGGCATGCAATAGTAACCCGGATGGGGTCACCAAGCCTACAACAGCTGCTTGTTCGGCTAGAAGTTTTGCTATTGTACTTCGACTTTGAAATTTCAGAGCCTTTAGGCAGTTTACGTAATGTTAGTGCACCACAGCAACAACCCGTGCCAATACAGACCTATGAGAAAGACCGTTAAAACCACCGTGTGATTGGCTTTTGACAATGGCGGATTCAACCGAATCTCGGTTGCGCTTTGGAGCTTCTCTTACGACAGCGTCAGATTCTGCACATCTTCATCATCCTCTCTACCATGGTTCAGGTTCCCCAAGCTCGAATAGTGCTAACGGGGTTAGCGGAAGTAATAGGGGAATTTGTGGTCTTTCGAATGGTGGTACTACTTCTGGAAGTACATCAAGATCTACTACACAGTCTTCGCATCACCCCGAGGAGGTATTTCTTCGGCTTCTTCAACTAGGATTGTTGGTTTTACCACTAATTCGGAGTCTTCCAGACCATCTAGGGATCGTGACGGTGTCAATGAAGGCCAGTCTGCCCGAAGGGAGTTACTGATGCACTGTTTGTCATTGATGAGATGTTACAATTCTGAACATGCTGATTTATTACCAGTACTGGATGAATCTTCTCTCAGGCATACGCATACGTGATTGATGCTCTGATCTACCTGTTGAGGACTGGTAGTGATCAGAACCTTGAGGGAGCTCTACTACCTCAAACATGGACGCACCCAGATAAAAGGAGAACGATAATGCCGAAGTCGATACGTAACCAACACCAGTCGCTATAGAGACAGAGCCTGTGAAAGAAGAAGAGCTACTAGGAACAGCAGGAAAGGATAGGCGGCATGCATTTCTCCGGAGATCAGATTCAAGGTTCGGCTACAGTCCATCAGATCCGTTAGAGATGCCAATGGCACAAGCATTACCTTTAGCTGATCGGCCTCAACTGTTGCAACCGAACGCGACTAGAGATCAGTGGTTTGATGTACCTGAACAGCCAGAAAACATCAGCGAGCATGAAGGATTCAGTTCTACAACCACTCAGCTCGGTACTTTGCCTACACGTTTGGGACTTTCATTATGATTTGAAAATGTACATCATTCAGAACCAGAACGAGAAGAGAAAGGCGGAGCAATGGAGACCGGACGAGAAAGTGGCAGTAGCGGCCCAATGGAAGTGGAGTCAGACGCAACCTATACCAAACCAGGCACCTCCCTCTCCGCAGCCAAATATGCTGATAATCCCGTCAGTTTACAGCGGTTGGGTTAGCGCTGATGTGTTAATTGGGCGATGGAGAATGACATTAGACTTGCTTGGAAGAGTAGCCATAGAAGATGTCGGATTAAAACCAGGTTTAGTAGCCTGCAAGCTTGGAGGATTTCCAGTAAAAGAAGCCAAATTCAGAAGAGATATAGAACGAATTAGAAATCAACAAAGTAGAGATCTTACTCTATCGAAGGTGGAAAGAGATGGGACTCAGGTTCTATTCCAGACATCAAAAGAATTTCACAATTCACATCAAAGACGTGCTCAACCTCCTCCAGCAGTTAATGGAGTAAAAGTAACCCTCAAAGAAAAACTCGGAGAAGGCTCTGGCGTGGTAAGAAGCTTTTATACAGCCATCGCCGAGGCACTGCTCGCAAATGAAAAGCTGCCAAATCTGGAGGTGCACAAGTTGGTTCCCGATCTCAGTATGTTTTGTCAAGACTTGGTATCAGGGACAGAGATTCAAGAAGGCGTAGAATCACGGCGAGATCATTTTCCTCATGTTGTAGGAGCCCAAGGAGGACTTCACCATTCGATGTTTCTGTTCGGGACGAACAGATCTGAGAGGGGAGCAGTGTAACGCAGCTGGTGGTGCCATCTAGGAGAGAAGACAGGTACCTAAGGTTCTCTTAGTGGCCGTAGGAAGCGCTGGCGGCGCTCTAGTCTTGGCTGGAACAGTCGAGAGAAGTCTGGAATGTTCTCTACTGGTATAAATAGAGGGACCACAGAGAGTTGAAAGTGTTTTTCAGTTACAAACGAAGTTACAAGTTTGTGAAAAGTGTACAAAAGTGAACAAAGTGAACTTTTGTGGTTTAAAGTGTGAAATTATTATTATTAAGTGTTGTGTTTAATAATTTATTGTGTATAGCAATAAATTGGTGTTTTCTTTATTGAAGTTTAGAGTATTTTATCTATACGAACCCACTTAAAACTAGTTGCAGTAGCTAGTTTAGTTGGAAAAACGTTACACTATCTACACTAACTCCACCAGAAGATATTCAACAAGGTTAGTAGATTTTTTGCTGCTAGCTTTTTATTTTCTGTTTAACGGTTAGGCGACATAACGATTTCAGGCCAAACATATAGATGAGATGCGGCTAGGAAGCAAAGTTTGAAGAAAATCGTTGTAACTTCTGTAGTGAACTTTGTGAAAATAACTGAAAACTTAAAACAAAAATTAGGGAAGGGATTAGCTCAGTGGTAGTGCGCTGGACTAGCAACGCGGAGATCAAGGGTCGAATCCAGCCGTGCTACCCTTAGATTTTCTCTTCCTAGGAGCCCGTACAACTCACTGTCCGGTGATGGACAGTGTTGTCTGTAACGGGAGATCACTGTCCGGAGGCCGGCAGTGCACTGAGAAGGCTCCGGGCGCAAATGACCACAGATGTTGAACGTCTTAAATTAAACTTACTTACTTACTTAGTCGGAGACCTCTTCGTACCCTAGAGTGTCGAGGATTGCAGAAGGAGCTCCATCTTTCCCTATCTCTGGCTAAGTTTTTGGCTTCTTCCCATCTGACCCCTCTTTTTGTTATGACCTCTCGGAGGTTATCCTCCCAGGTAATTCTCTTTCTTCCACGGGGCCTTCTACCAGTCATTCGCGTTTCACATGCTTTCTTCGGGTACCTCTCGTCACGCATTCTACACACATGTCCGAACCATCGTAGCTGACCTCTCTCAATAACTTGAGATACTGGTTCACTTTTAAATGTGGTTCTAATGGTGGTGTTGCGGATTCTGTCTCTTCTGGTTCTTCCTGCCACTTTTCTTAAGTACCTCATTTCCGCGGGTTGGAGTTGGCTACGTTCCGCTTCTCTTAGAGCCCATGATTCACTTCCATATGTCAGCGTTGGAACGAAGGTCGAAGGAAGACTGCCATTTTTGTGTCCTTTGTTACTTCCTTTTTACTGAGAAAATTTCTGTTTATGGCGTAGAATAGTCTTCCTGCGGCGCCTAGTCTTGCATTGATTTCATTTTTGACTTTGCCGCTCTTACTCAGCATCACGCCCAGATATTTAAACACAGACACTTGTTCTATCCGTTTTCCGTCTATTTCTATTTGTACTTGTTCTTCGCTCCTAGACACTGTCATACATTTAGTTTTGGAGGTGTTAATTATCATCTTTCTCTTTTTGAGCTCTTCTGTCAGTATATTAATGTTCTCTTGTAGTTTTTCTCCATTGTCCGCTATGAGAACCAGGTCGTCTGCGAAAGCTAGGATTGAGTAACTTGTCGACCTTAATTTCCAGGACCCTAATCTCGTTTCTCTGACACGTCTTTTAAAGTCTTTTGTACTTCATCCATCAGGATGATGAAGTAGAATGGGCTCCCTATATCCCCCTGTCGGACCCTCAACCATGTGATGAATTCCGCCGATTGCTGATTGGAGGTTCTGACATAGTTTCTGCAAGTTTTATAGAACGTTTTTATTCTGCATATTATAGCTTCGCTAACCTTTTTGTTTCTGAGCGCTGTAAAAAAAAAAAAAAATTAATGATTTTTTTTTTCAAGTTTGGACAGAAGTTAACATTTTTTTTTTACATATATTTTTCTTTTGACATATAATTAATACGTACGGAAGTCGGCTTTATATATATTATAATGTCCATAAACTTGTAGTGTTGAATTTAAAAAAGACAATGTTATTATATTGTTGGTGTAAAACCATGTGTTCAATTATATATTATATTTGAAATATTATCGTATTTATTTCTATGTGTTCTTGTTGTGTGTAAATGGAGCTGAATTGATTAGGATGTAATAACCAAATTAAATAGCCTGTAGGTCATTATTTATTTATCCAGCTCGATGTTTCAATACCACTGATGTCATTTCCAATCATTGTTTCTGGCGTTTCAAATAAATATAACATTTTTTTTCTTTAAATCCAAAATTACAAATCTATAGACGTGCAAAAAGCAAAATATATATTGTAATTTTTTTTTTAACGTTTAGTCTGAATTTAAGATTAAAATCTTCTAATTATCCTGCCACGACCCACCCTAGCAACGTATTAATAAAATTCCACAGATGGCGGTGAATAACGTTCTCATACTAATAATTTAAAAAAACATTCCACATCACAGTAAACCATCTATTTGTTTATTTAATGAAAAACACTCTGGGTCGGCCAACTGTTTGATATTTATTGGAATATACCAGGATAGAAATATCAATAGACGAAACAAAAATATTAAAGTTTAATTTTGTTTGAAATATAGGATTTTTGTTTGTTAAATTTGCAGTAATACTTATATCCGCGTTTATCAATACCAATAACATCCATTTTTCTTTATTTTCAACCGGCAGCAGTTATGAAGAGCAGTCTTTTGTTGTGGTGGTTGGTTCAACAAAATGAAGCAGGCTACCACGAAAAATGTCTCTGATGTTAAAATTATTTATCATAATTTTTACGAAAGGAGGATGAACGCAAGGCGCCTTTGATAAATAGTTGAGTAGTGGGGGCATATACAAGCTAGCTCGGTGGGGGTTCATTTTAATTCAGACGCATACATGCTCTCAGAGCTGCCGCATCACAATTTGTATTGTTGGGTAAAATAGGTGGGCAAAATGAAATTAAATGTCCCCGGCCTAGTAGTGAAAATCAGTTTTCTTATTTGAAAAATGCACTTATTTCTCAATGTAGTCTCCCTTTAGTTCAATACACTTTGTTCAATACACTCAAAACGTTTTCCAGCAACAAATTTCTTAAAGTTTGGGAATAGATGAAATTAGGGGGTGCCAGATCTGGCGAATAGGGAGGATGTTCCAACAATTCATAGTTCAAATCCCTTAATTTCCCCTTGGCCAACGCCCCTTTCTAGGCGGGTGCAGTGTCCTGGTGAAAGAGGATTTTATTCTTTTGAAACCAGGCCTTTTCTCTCTCATTTTTTCATGTAGCTGGTCAAGAGGATGTGCGTAGTATTCCCCATTAATTGTTAGACCCTTTGGCAGGTAGTCAATTAAAAGAATCCCTTTGGAATCCCAAAAACATTAGCTATAACCAGCCGATGCAATTGTCTTTGCTTTCTTCGGTACGGAACCCTCTGCCAAAATAGAAGAAATAAGTCGAATGCTTTGCAATTGGTGAAAATATTTCATTATAATTGACTCCATGATCTTGCAAATAATCTTTTGTATCTAATCTGACTTTGTAACGTTCAATTTTGCCTTCAGAATTTCTCTTAATTTTAAATACCCATTTATTTTCCAGCACTTTCTTATCTTCTGGTAAATCTACCAAAGATTTATTCTTATGAAGAGAATTTAATTCGTTCTTAATTGCTTCTTTCTAGTGTTTAAAATTAGCACACTTCAATGCTTCACCAAAGCTAGTGGGTTCCCAATCGTCTACAGAACTATGCATTCCTATTTGTAATTATCCTACCCTTCTTGTATCGGTTGGATCACTATCAGGGTCGTTTCTTGTGTCATCCATGTGGGATTTGGGAACAATGCATTGTTACAGCCTGTTGGTGGAGTGTTCGTTCTCAAGCTGGGCAGTTCCTCGTTCGACCAAAATCCCCTTAAGAGCAAGAAGAATGTTCTATAGCATCGAACGGTGGAAAAATCCGTCACCTTGACGTTGCCACTCACTGTAAATTGTTTCATTTCGGGGCCGAAAAACTAACTTAATGCACGTTGCTTCAGGCAACCTTCTCCACAGTTATCCAGTAGCCTGTTTCCCTTTCTCTATAGTCCCCTCTTCTTCTTCACCTCCGTCCGTCCTTCCTTCCTCTTCTGAGGTCCGATTCCAACTTCCCTTTTCCTTTTACGACTAATCCTATTATATCCTATTCTTAAACTATCCTATTCCTAACTTAATCTAATATACATCCTAAACTAACCTAGCCTATTTCTTATCCTAACTTAACATACGGCCTATCCTAACTTAATCTACATCTACATATTAGCTTACATTTACTTTTTTACTTCTAAAGGCCTTATTCTACCTTAACCTACAAAAAAAAATAGGAAGTCCTCGATCCCTCAATTTATGTTTCTCTTTAACCGTAATATTCTCCCCCCTCCTTGGAAGAAAGAAGGAAAGAAGGAAGGGCGGCAATGCCGGCCTATCATATCTTGATACTATATCCAACGCAGTATGGAACGTAAGTTAGGATCCAAAGTGGGGTTTGAGGTCTTTTGGATGCCAAATCCCTAGATTTCGTCCTCCCTCGTCTTCCAGCTCATATGCAGTATTGGAAACTTTACGGACAACCTTGCATTTACGAAATTTGGGCGCCAGCTTGCTTGCGTAGTTCCTTGCTGCATCGGACAGGGTGAATTCTCTCCTCCAGACTGTTTGGTTTGGGGAATAATTTACTTGTCTCCTTCTTAAGTTGTAGGAGTGCTTTGCCTTTCGGTATGCTTCGGCTAGATTTCCCGTGACCCGGTTCCATACACTTTTTACTTTCCCTAGCCGCTTATTCAAATCATCTCGCGGTCCAATCTGAGACAAGTCCGGGCTCGCTTCGCGGGGTTGTTCTTTCTGATTGAATAAGCGGAGCTCCCTTCCGATATTCAAATAAGCGGGCGTATACCCCGTGGCTTCATGCGTAGCCGTCCTTAAGGCAAACGCTATTTTTTGTAATTCTTGATCCCAGCGTTTCTGATCACTACCCAGATATGAACGAATGGCGGTTTTAATCACTCGGTTAACTCTCTCAGTCGGGTTACCCTGAGGATGGTAATACGGCGTCCGAATGGCCCTAACTCCATACTTATCTAAAAGGGATTTGAATTCTGCGCTTGTAAATTGTACTCCATTATCTGTGATTACGGCTCTCGGAGCCCCAAATACCATGAAAACCTGGTCCTCTATGAATTTAACAATTGGTTTTGCGTTAGCCTGCCTTAGGGGGTGTAAAAGCACGTATTTTGTGAAGTAGTCACAGACAACTAGAATGTACCTATATTGTTGGGTGCTTCTAGGCAAAGGCCCCATGATATCAATTGTTACCACTTCCCAAGGTCTCGAGACCTGGCGCTGTTCCCCATAAAACCCGGCGGGCCGCAGCTGTTCCGGCTTATTGGCCATGCACGTTTCGCAACGCCTAACGTATCTAGCGGTTTTTTACTATGGCTACCGGTGACGACCAGCCACTATTTGAAGGTTCAACAATCCCCTCCTTTAACATCATGTCTAGCTCATGGTTCATTATCTGTTGAATAAAGGGAGACACCGGGTAATACCGTTGCTTAATAGGGGTATGGTCCCCTGTGTCGATCACGTGCTCCACTAATTGGGTGCATCCCAATCCAGTATTGCTCTGAGAGTAAGCCGCAATCAAGGATTGCCTGAAGGCGAGCTTTCTGGTCATCATCGAGCCTTGCATGACCCACGATCCCTTGTTCCTCTGTCAAGCTGGTAAGTTGAGCATCGCCGCATGAGTAGGAGGCTTGGGATAAATCCACTACCAAGGACATCTCGCGCCAGAAGTCGACTCCAAGTATCAGCTCATCTTTTAAGTTCGGCACTACGAGAATCCTCAACGCTCTCACGAGGTCTTTCAGTTCAATTGGGATGGTAGTCGTCCCTTTCACTTCACATGTTCTCCCGTTTGCCAATGTAACCTTGCCGTTCTCGGGGGAGCAAAGAGTTTGCCCTAGCGTCTTTAATCTATCCCACAACTTTGCATTGATGACTGTTCGGGTAGACCCTGAATCTAACAAACCCATCACTGGCATTCCATACAGTTTACTTGTAAATACGGTCGGCCAACCGCTCCTTCCTCTCGCTCGGTTAATTTATATTGTAAGCCCGCACACATCATTTCTCGGACCACCTCTACCCAATCTCGCCATTCCGCGTCGGAACGCTTCATTCTTGGCAGGGTAACGGAGCAGGGGAAGTCTCGGTGGCAGTAGTCGACCCCTGTTGATCGTTTCTCTGCTTGAGGGGACGACATCGCGTGCAATTCTTTGCGAGCACACCCGACAAACCACAACGCCTACAAAACTGCCGAGTTGGAGCCTGGCAATTTTTAAACCTGTGATCTCCTCGCCCACAATTCCAACAAACTATCCTAACAGGTTTCGTGGTCTTCTGGCTTTCTCCAGATAGTTTATTCTCAATGGCCGATACTGCCATTGCCTGCTTACCCCAACCGGCTCTAATAAACCTTTCACAGGGGGTTCCCTGTATCTCTCGGCCCTTAATGTCCAGGTATCAAGCCGCGTGAGGATACGCTCCAGCTCGTCTAAATTATTATATTGCGCCTGGGCAATAAATGGCAGGTGGTTCCTCTTAGAATTCCGCTCTACATTCTTAACTTCTGTTGTTCAGTGAGGGGTTCACTCAATCGCTTGAACAAACAATTCATTTTCGAAATGTATACATGGGGAGGTTCATCTGATCTCTGAGTACGCCGTTTTATTTCCTGCATCAGTCTTTCGTCGTAATCGGGATCTTGGAAATAAATCTTCAATTTCCGCACTAAATCCTTCCAACAACTCATCTTATGTTTATTTGCGCGGAACCAAATTTTCGCATTGCCCGACAACAGATCCGATGCTCCGCGAAATAAGTCCTGTTCTGTTAGTCCCCGAGCGACCATCCTCTCTTCGACTTCTTCCAAAAAATTGGCTAAAGTCGTCCCCGACGCGTCTCCAGTAAAAGCGAGTCCTCATTTGTACAATTTCGGATCCATCGTAGGATATCGACCGTGGCTCAGTGCAATGTCCGTCTCACTGCGCTCCCTTTCTTTAATTGCCCGCTCTATATCCCTCAAGTGCTGCTTTAGTTGCTCTATGGTTGGTTCTGGGGCTGGGGGAGCAAGGATTCCCGCAGGTACTTTGGAAGCTCCCTAGGGGCATCGCTGTCTGCTCTGAGAGATATCTGTCCAACGGTATCCTCCCGACCCTCCGCCTGGGCTAATTCTTGCTGTAAAGTGGTCTCAGTTCCGTATTGCCCCGGATTCTGCATACCTTCCCGTACGTCTGCCCACATGTCTTGTACTGACTCTATCATGGTATTAATCTCTCGTTCTGTCTGCGCGTCGCGCGGGAGCCTACCTAATCGGTGGTACAGGTGCCATAATCGAGCGTCAAGCCTCTTAAATTCGTTTTCCTCGGTTTCCTCATCGATGCTGGACACGGCTTCTTGTAGGAACCGAAGCTTTCGTTCACAAACCCCGAGTTCGTCTTTTAAGTTGAGTGATAACACAATGGCGTTATCGGGCTTAATGTTCTTTGTAAGAGCACTCTGTAGCTTTCTGCGTAACTCTGAACAAATGCCGTCATCCCGGAGACCCCGAATTCGTAGCTCGTATTGCAACTCATCTTTGACTAACGTATAAACGTCCATTTTCAACAATAACGACAAATTCAACAGCGTCGGCAAGCCAGTGGTCATGAAAGTTTATTCCCGTGTCGAGCCTAGACGTTGGGCGCCAAATTGTTACAGCCCTCTGAATATAGGGTGGTGCTGTTCCGGTTAGCTCAGTGAAGACGGAGGGGTCCTTTGCTATAGGGTGTTGGAGGGAGAGGGGAAGGAAAAAGAAGGACGGGAAAATTATGCAGTGATAAACGAAATAGAAGGATAATATCAATAATAATAGTTCGGGAAAATAATAGTATTCAAAATCAAAAAGGAAGAAAAAACAGGAATTATAAGGATGGGGTTACGAATAAGTAATCAGGGCTACTATTAATAATGGTATTAAAATTAATAATAATTGATACAAATTAATAATATAAAAAAATAAACAAATAAATAAAGAGAAAGAAAAGAAGAAAAAAAGAGAAAAAAAAATAGATGAGCGAAACAGAAAAAAAAAGTAGAAAGAAAAAAAAAAAAAAAAGAGTGGGTCTCGCTGGGATTGAACTGGCGTCCTACTAGTTATCAGCCTACTCACTTTATACGCACGGCCACTGCTGTCGTGCTGGTTGGCTATCTAAAACTTACTCATTACTTTTGAGGGATAGAGGACAAACAAACAGGCTTTGATTGGTTTTACAAAACAGTTTTCTCCTCTGTATTTTCAAATAAACAAAAAGAAAATTTACACATACCCTTTACAAAGAACAGTAAAAGAAAGAAATAAACTAAAACTTACTTACAGTTATGTGTACAGAGGGAAAAAAAGAGTAAAAAAAAAACCTACCTTCTTCTGTAACCAACAAAAAGAAATTAAACACTTATAACTATAAATATATATAAAAGAAAAGGGAAAGAGCAATATAATGAAAGAAATAACTATTAAAATGAAAGCGAGTGTCACTTATTTCAGGAAAAAGGGAAAAATAACGAAAAAGAAGACTAACTTGTCCTCTTTCTGATTCACCGGTTGTTGCAAACTGGATGTTTTCGCTGGTATTTTCTTAAATTCCTCGGGTTATACACTTGAAGGGCAGAACCTGAGGTTTTGGCTGCCTTTTCTTTTATCTGATGTTGCCACCTGTTGGTGGAGTGTTCGTTCTCCAGCTGGGCAGTTCCTCGTTCGACAAAAATCCCCTTAAGGGCAAGAAGAATGTTCTACAGCGTCGAACGGTGGAAAAATCCGTCACCCTGACGTTGCCACTCACTGTAAATTATTTCATTTCGGGCCCGAAAAACTTACTTAATGCACGTTGCTTCGCGCAACCTTCTCCACTGTTATACAGTAGCCTGCTTCCCTTTCTCTATGCTCCCCTCTTCTTCTCCGTCTCCGTCCGTCCTTCCTTACTCTTCTGAGGTCCGATTCCAACTTCCCTTTTCCTTTTACGACTAATCCTATTATATCCTATTCTTAAACTATCCTATTCCTAACTTAATCTAATATACATCCTAAACTAACCTAGCCTATTTCTTATCCTTAACATACGGCCTATCCTAACTTAATCTACATCTACATATTAGCTTACATTTACTTTTTTACTTCTAAAGGCCCTATTCTACCTTAACCTACAAAAAAAAATAGCAAGTCCTCGATCCCTCAGTTTATGTTTCTCTTTAACCGTAATAGCATATAGTGAAAGACAATTAGCTATAAACAACAATTTAATAGTTTCAAATAATGCCCGTCAACTATAACAACCAATAATTAAACTGAACAACCAAAATAATATTGAACTTTTATTTCAAATCACCTCTGTTACATATACAAACCCACTAGTCAACTACCTTAAATACAACGAGACACAATACACTTGTTTATATAATTCAAAACCATACAGAAATATTATTGTCATCAGTCATCACCATAACAACACACCAGCCCTTATTATTTTCCAGCAGCTAGTGATGCACCCAGCTACTTGACTGGACGGTTATACTCTCACATTCGGCTATGCTGGTATATCTTCGGTCTCCGAAGATGGCTCTAGGAATGGTTTCATACAGTCGGCAGCAGTGGTAGTCATCTCCCGGGCCTTCACCTCCCACTTTGGCTACTTCGTATCTGTCATTACCATTGAGTTTGATAACCTGATATGGCCCCAGAAATTTATTGAAATCTTCATTCCATGGTTGAACTGGGTACGACGAATTGCTACCGGGTCTCCTAATTGGTACTTTCGAGCTGGCTTGCATCCTCTATTATACAGTGACGCTTATTTTCTTCTTGCATTTTTATAATGTTCTCTCGTGCTTCGTTTCTGATTCTTTCTCTTTCTCAATTAAATTCCAACATACTTTCCTCCTCCAATAGCTGCATCACCTTAACGTCTTCCTTTTGTCCCATTTTTACTCCTGTAAATAATTCAAATGGGGTGAATTTAATGGCTCTTTGATAGGTGCTATTAATACACTTTTGGACTCTATCAACGTGTCGATATCAGCTATTTGGTTTATCAGCCGACAACTTGGTTACAACGGATATTACTATACTGTTTATCCGTTCTACTTGGCCATTGCCTCTTGGCACTCCTGTTGTTATAGTAAGGTGTTCGATACCTTCTTCAGAACATTAATCTTTAAATGCGGTTGAAGTAAACGCAGTTCCCCTACCTGTAATAACTCTTTGAGTGTTCCCAAAGATAGCTTGTTGAATCGTCAGCTTCTGTACAACTTCCTGTGTTCCGGTGCTCTTGGTAGGGTGCAGCCACACGGATTTCGAAAACGCATCGACTACGACCAATAAATAATTGTATCTTTTAGGAGTCGCCACTACCGGCACAACATGGTCAAGTGGTACGTGCAAAGCGGGATATCACCCTTCGGTATAGGTTTCAACTCACCCTCCTTCTTTCCACTCTTTCTATCGAAGCACTCGCTGAATCTTTTCCATTTTTCTTCCAACTTGGGATATAATATTCTTCCTCGATACATTCTTATATCTTTTTGACACCAATGCAGTTGATTTTATTAATACCACTGTCCAGTAATTCGTTGTACGGATCAACTTCTTTTTTTCGTAATTTGATTTATCCTTATCGTAATCTCCTTTATCAATTTCAATTTCTTTTTCGTCATCTCTTCTCCTAACTGCTTTTGTCGTGACTTTGCCTTCATGCATCACTACTTCTAAATCTTTCAATAATTCATGCCCTAAAAGTGCTTCCGGATTCATAGATTTTGTGGAAACCACAAAGAATCTTGTGCAATGGGGCCTGGCTCAATTATAACTTCCGTTCTGAAGCTACCTATTGGATTGGTCTGATACTTGCCCAATCCAATGAAAACTTTCGTTGTCGGGTCTAGTCTCGGTGCTCCACTCTTGAGATACATGCCCTCCCTGATTAGATTTACATCACTCCCAGTGTCGATTAAGGCCCGAAATTGATTTTCTTTAATCTCAATAACTACAGAATTTGCAAGAGATGTTATCTGGCTTACAAATTTTAATTGTCCTCTTCTATCTGGGTTTTGGGATGAACATGGTGATGCAACATGTCCGTGCTGACCACATCTGAACATTTTGGCCCTTTGAATTTGTCGGGACACTTGTCTAACGTGTGCTGGTCAGAACCACAACAATAACGTTTTTTCTTTGATATCATCTTTGAGTCCAGTTTGACCTTTATTTCTTTTCCGACATCCCTTTTCATTTTATATTTCTGTTCTTTCATATTGAACTTCATCTCTTCATAGAGTTTTAGCTTCGCTCGAAACTCTTTATACTTAGTTGCTCCATATAGTAAGTCTTTATTTGGTTCATGATCTTGTATACCATTGATAATATACTGTACCACAGTCTTTTCTTCGATGTGGCACTTGGAAACAATACTTATCATTTTATAATAGTAATTGCAATGTCTCCGAAGACAGTTTCTTTCTCATCGTGAGTTCCTTATGAACTAATTTGCTATTAACTTTTGTTGTAAATGCTTCTTGAAGAGCTTCAGCCATTAATTTCCACGACCGGCATTTTTGTTGTTCAGTGAGCTGTTGTGCAGATCCCCACAATAATGGTCGGCCGTACATTACTTTATGTAAGTCGGACCAACCGCAAAGTTAGCTGACGTCCTCGAATTCCTCGAGCCAACTGGTGACGTCCTTGGTTCTATCATCTCCGCTAAACGTATTCAGCGAGTCCTCAACATCTTTAAAAGAAAGGAAATTTGAACGGCATTCTGAACTCTTGCTTCATGCGCACCCTCTTCTTTTACGCATCTTGAAGCTTTCTCGAAGCTCTGTTTTTGTACCTGTGATCTAGCCTCCGCTTTTGCAATTCTGATCTCATTTCGCCAGCAGTTAACTTTTTCATAGAATCTAATGTGATTTTTCCTGACATAACGAATGCTATCTATTAATTAGTAAAATAAGTTATTATTCACAATTATTATTTTTTTTTATTTTCTTATAGTAATCTTGCGGTTTCAATTTAAATACGAACATAAATTATTTTCTCAATAATTGTCAGCACACCAAAATCATCTGGTTAATAATTCTAAACAAAAGTTAAAATAATGACTAGATTGAAATAATCAATTTATACTTGAAATTGCCTAATATACTTGAATATTATATAGATTTTTTGTTTTATTTTTTTTTTTAAATCAACTTTTGATTCACTCACTCTGAATAGGTAGCAATTTCAAACAGTGCAGTGAGTCATTTCAATGAAATTTTAAACAATTATAACCCAAACTTTTAAAACAATTACGAACAGTTTATCAAAATATTCTCCTTGTAATACTTATACTTACTAATGAACTTTTCAGTTCAGTTTGAATTCAGTTCAACTTCAGCTCTACCTGTACTGTTCCAACTTACACAAGTTTCAATCTTCACAATTTCAAATTTTTCAAGAGTTTTTTTTTCACAACCGTACAGATCTTTCAAATTTGCATTTGTTCGAAATGATCCCGGAGTGGCCCCCAAAATATGTGGGATTTGGGAACAATGCATATAGTGAAAGACAGTTAGCTATAAACAACAATTTAATAGTTTCAAATAATGCCCGTCAACTATAACAACCAATAATTAAACTGAACAACCAAAATAATATTGAACTTGTATTTCAAATCATCTCTGTTACATATACAAACACCACTAGTCAATTACCTTAAATACAACGAGACACAATATACTTTTTTATATAATTCAAAACAATACGGTAATATTATTGTCATCACCAAAACAAACACACAGCCCTTATTATTTTCCAGCAGCTAGTGATGCACCCAGCTGCTTGACTGGACGCTTAGTCTCCCACATTCATTTCATGGAATGCTTAGTTTTGGTCATGATGGTTATCAACACTGTTGCAATACTCTGCTTCATCATCCACTACTTCTGAGCTGAAATTGATACAGTTTTTAGTTAAAGTAGCGGGGCGGGTGTTGGTGTATTGTTTATGAGCATGGACTTGTAAGTGGGAGGACCCCAGTTCGAGTCCAGCGTATAACTAAATTTTATATTTGTTTAAAAAATGTTAATAGTAAAGTAGGTGCTTCCGCCCCCGTCCACGACACCTAATTTGGTAGTTGGACGTTAAGCCCGCCTGAACAAATAGGCAT
>JAAEAF010006424.1:0-26356 GCA_011037195.1 Triatoma infestans | reverse complement strand
CCCAATAAAAGTGGCGGCATTGGCATTCACAGTTGCTGTAGGACGTTTAGTGACATCCGTTGCCATTTTTACTAAATAAATCAAGTGTCGCGGAAAAAAGTTCCCAATAAAAGTGGCGGCATTGGCATTCACAGTTGCTGTAGGACGTTTAGTGACATCCGTTGCCATTTTTACTAAATAAATCAAGTGTCGCGGAAAAAAGTTCCCAATAAAAGTGGCGGCATTTGCATTCACAGTTACGTAGGACGTTTAGTGAAATCCGTTGCCATTTTTATGGATAATATCGTAGAAAACGTGAAATACCTTCAGTAAAAACGCACATTCGGAGGAAAAAGCAAAACCTCGCCTCCCTCCCTCCCCCCAAACCCCAAAACAAGATATATTTTTGGTGAAAACTCGATATTGAAAAAAAAAAATCTGGTGTGAAACACTCACACAACTTTCTCTTACTGCAGTTTACAAATCGTAATTGAACAAATTTGATAATTACTATACCACCACATTTATGAAGTTCTTCCGGTGTTTTTGTCGGAGACAATCGCGAAAATTGAAAAAAAAAAACTGTTCAGTAAAAACGCCACTTCCGGGTTACTAATTTTGCTTATAACTTGGAATTTTTGAAATCCATTTATTTCTAATTAAATTTTGTTTAGATGGTAGAATTGTAAAATCAACTAAGATAGCACTTTAGAGGAAAACATGACCCCCTCCCTCCGCCCCCCAAAACCTTCTTAAATGAGGTTAACTGGAGAAATGTTTCAAATAAAAGTTGTGCTCTTTGTATGTATGGTTTTTTTGTTTGTTTTTTTTTTTTGTTTTACTTACGCCATTTTGACTTTGACTATTTTCAGCCATTTTTACGCTGCGCGGCCCAATATAAAATTGGTAATCGTTAAAAATGATCTTTGTCGTTAAAGTGAGATATAATGCCCACTAATTCAGGACAAACTTCAAGATGATCTGCGGACATGTCATCCTGAAGGTACATACGGATACACGTGACTCGTCGCCAACTCGACGTGATATTATTATTATTTTTTTTTTTTGGAGATAATCGTGGCCTGTCCACCTCTGAAACAGGCCACAGACACTCTTGACGGCAAGTGTAGGAGAGATTCGTCGTTCTGTGTTAATAACTGGACCCACTGCGTTCTTCCCATGTTCTACTGCCGGTATCTTTCTCTTGGGTGATTTCTGAATGGTGGATTCTACCAGGCTTTTGACAGTGCTTAATATAAATGGAGCGGTCTGCGGTTCCGACCGCTCGCCCTCACCTGCAAGCCTGTTGGCTTCTTCATTACCAGGGATTCCGTAGTGCCCAGGAATCCACTGCAATACCACGTTATTTCCACGAGTTATCAGTTGGTGTATCCTTATCCGGCAGTAAAAAATGTACTGGGGGGGGGGTGGTCATGAGGGGATCGAGATGGGACAGCCGTGTTCGCTGCTTGCGAGTCTACCAGGATCACAACATGTGAATCCGGACTTACTCCGTATCTCATCGAAAACAAGCGCAATCCCCTTCATTTCGCCCTCAAAATTTGTCATGATACTCCCCATAGGACATGCGTGCTGAAAATCTCTACCATATACACCAGCTCCCAGCGTTTTTGAGTTGGACTCCATAGACGAACCATCAGTGTAAACCTGCGGCCATGTTGACATAGTGTAACGCACCTCCAGGTTTTCCAGAGCAAGAGCTCAAAGTTCATAGAGGAGAGACCTCCCCTTACTGACCGGCCGGCACAGATCCACCTGACATTCCGCCGAAAGGAGTTCCAAATAAGTAAATTTCAAATTAAAAAAAAAATTGTCTATAATTGCATTAACCAAACAGTAGAAGCGACAAATTTGAATTTAAATAATGAAAAAATGTGCATATTCTTTACACCAGTATTTATGCAGGGTTGGTACCTTTGCTTTTCTGGGTAATTTCTCTTTGGTTTGATAGCTATCTTGTGACGAGCCGCTGTGTTATCCAATAATTCTTTGATTTCCACGTTGACATCAATATCGATATTATCTGTCTGTATGTCTCTGTAAAATTTGATAAATGTGTATATAGAATTATGCCAATTTAAAAAAAAAAAGAAAAGAATTTAGCGACTAATAGCGATTTCTTTGTGAAAAAAAAAAAAAATTGGCTTAAAAAAAAAATAAAAAGCGATAAGCGAATATCTTAAGTACAAGCGAAAATATACAAAAATAAATAAATAATTATAAAAAGCAATTTACTACCAGCGAACATAGAAGTGGCTGATTTGGGCAGATTTGGTAGAGTGGTTATGAGAATGGACTTGTAACTGGGAGATCACTAGTTCGGGGCCCGGTAAAAAACGTTAAGTTTTTATTTGTCAGAAAAATGACCCGGTCTTCATAATTAAAAGTCAATATTTTGTTGTATTACCTATTATGCAGTTTTATTAATATTAAAAATATTGGCCAATTGTGATACATCTCCTCACCGACTGCGGTGCCTGTCATCATCCAAAGAAGATTCAATAGCTTGGGTTGTTACCAGGTAGGGGAGGGGAAATAGCCGCCCTAGAACCTTCCAGGATTCTGGGATCCCTTAGAGATCTCAACCTGGAGAGGGTGCTGTAGATGAGCGGTTACAATAATTTCCATTAAACTCGGAATACTTACTTCATAGACAGAAACGTATCACTTTTATTTGAAACATTTTTCTGGAAAAAATAATAAAAACATTTGATTTTAAACGGGTTTTCCGGGGGTCTGTCAGTTTAGGTCCCGCTCAAGTATAACCTCTATCACCTTTTTTTATGGCGAGCCCTACTAAACATTGTAAACAATGCAATTTTAAGGAAAATTTCTTGATTAAACTGTATTAATTTGGAGTAAGAGAAAGTCGTGTGAGTGTTTCACACCAGATTTTTTTTTAACTTATTACATGAGTGGAATGGGTAGTTATTTGGATTGTGATGCACTGGGGATGATGCATTTTCAATATTTATTGCTAGTGCAGTATGCATTTGCAAAAATTTACAAGCAATAATAAGACAAATTATCATGCAATTTTAAGAAATTATGCACTGACTTGCTTGGATCTTTAGTTTGAGTTTCCAGTAGTAAAACCTTTTCACCTCTGTGGACACTGATTGTACTTGAGTCATCGGCCTTGTAATCCTGTGATACTGTAAATACCTTCCCATAGCCCTGCAAAAATATATTAAAACTTAATAATAATATACTTTAATCATTGCTGTTAGTAAGAGGAACTATTTGTAAATTCGTGTCAATTTTTCGATATCGAGTTTTCACCGGAAATATCCGTTTTTAAAGTCCCAGTGTGCGTGTATGGAGCACCATATCTCAAAAACAAAAATCCCAGGTTTTTACGAACTAAATTAGGGAAGGGATTAGCTTAGTGGTTAGCGTGTTAGACTCCCAACACGGAGGTCCCGGGTTCGAGTCCAGTGCTTACCGCTCATACTTTTTTCTTCCTAGGAGCCACTATTCACTATTCAGTGATAGATAGCGTTGTCTGTAGCGAGAGAACACTGTCCGGAGGCCGGCAATGCACTAAGAAGGCTCCAGGGCGCCAATTGACCATAGATGTTGACGCGCCTTAAATTAAAAAAAAAAAAAAAAACTGGTGTGAAACACTCACACAACTTTCTCTTACTCCAGTTTTCGAGATTGAAATTGACAACTTTTAAAGTAAGTTTACCACATTTAATGAAATTCGTCGAAATTCGCGGAAAACTGAAAAACTGTTCAGTAAAAGCGACTTCCCGTTTACCAATTTTCTTGAAACTCGGAATTTTGGCCATCTATTTATTTCTAATTCATTTTGTTTGGATGGTAGAATTGTATAATCAACTACAATGCACTTAGAGAAAAACATAACCCCACCCCTCCCCCGAAAGCCACCTTAAATGACATTATCAGGAGAAATGTTTTAAATAAAAGTTGTAGGTCTTTATATGTGTAGTTTATATAACTACTTTAAAGAAAATCTTTGGAGCCGTTTTCGAGAAAAAGTACCAGAAAACTGAAAAATACATTTCAATAAAAACGCACTTCCGGTGATCCGATTTTTTCAAACTTGGAATTCCAGCAGCATATTTGATTCTAATTAATATTATTTAGATGGCAGAATTGTATAGTAAACTGAAATAGCACTTTAGAGGAACACGTAACCCCACCCCTCCCCAAAACTGCCCTTAAATGAATTTTCCCGAAGAAATGTTTTAGATAAAAGTTGTAGATCTTTGTATGTGTAGTTGATATACTAAGTTTCAAGAAAATTGTCGGAGCCATTTTGAGAAAATTGCAAAAAAGTGAAAATATCACCTTGTAAAGTGGTACTTCCGGTTGAGGAATTTTGACAGATGACCCACTGTCGGATTCCATGGTGTTACCCAAAACGGAATATCAAGTTTGAACTTTCTACGATTTTTCGTTCTATGTTGTTCACATACACACACAGAATTTACTGAAAACCACTGTTTTGGACTCTGGGGGATATTTCCGGTGAAAACTCGATATCGAAAATTTGACACGAATGCAATACTTCCTCTTACTAGGAGTAAGGGAAAGTAAAGAAATTCATTCATGTGCTACCAGGTGATCTGGCAATAAGCTTTTCGTAAAAATCATTCAACCAGAAATAAATACCACATTACTGAATGATTTTTTTCAGTTTTTTGGTGTTTTTTTTTCCAAAACGTCTCCAAAGATTCGTTTCTTTAAATATTATACATCAACTACACACACAAAGAGCTATAAATTTATTTAAAACTTTTCTCCAGGAAAATTCATTTAAGGGCACTTTTGGGGAACAGATGGGAAAAGAGTCTTCTAAAGTGCTAATTTCAGTTTATTCACACAATTCTATTCATCTAAATAATTAAATTAGAATTAAATATATTGTTAAAATTTTGAGTTTGAAATAAATCGGATGACCGAAAGTGGTTTTTACTGGAAAGTATTGTTTTCAGTTTCCTGTTTATTTTCTCTAAAAAAGGGCTGCAATGATTATTCATTAAACTAAGTACGTGAACTACACATATACAGAGCTACTTTTATTTGAAACATTTCTCCGGGCAAAGTTATTTAAGGGTTTTTTTGGGGGAGGGGTAAGGGTTATGTTTTCGATGTTTTACTTTCTCTTACTCCTAGTAAGAGGAAGTATTGAAATGTTGTCAAATTTCTAATCGAGTTTTCATCTGTCAAAAATTCCTCAACGGACAGAGTAACACGTTACTAGTTTTTTTTTTGTACCGTTTTGCACGATTTTCTCAAAAATGGCTCCGACGATTTTCTTCAAACTTGATATATCAATTAACTTACACAATTCATTTAAGCCTACTTTTGTGGGAGAGTTGGGGTTACTGCTTCCTCTAAAGTGCTATTTTAGTTAATCAGAGAATTCTGTCAACTAGATAATATTAATTAGAATTGAATATGTTGTTGAAATTCCGAGTTTGGAAAAAATCGGATAACCGGAAGTGCGTTTACATTACCACTTTACTAAATGATTTGTTTCACTTTTTCACAATTTTCTTGTAAATGACTCCATCGATTTTCTTGATACTTCCCATATAAACTACACATGCAAAGAACTACAACTTTTATTTAAAACATTTCTTCGGGTAATCTGATTTAAGCGAGCTTTTGCTGGAGAAGAAGGGTTATATTTGCCTCTAAAGTGCTATCATATTTGATTATACAATTCTACCATCTAGGCAAAGTTTATTAGAAATAAATAGATGGCCAAAATCCTGAGTTTCAAGAAAATTAACCGGAATAAACTGGAAGTGCGCTTTTACTGA
Source organism: Triatoma infestans (assembly GCA_011037195.1). Classification (NCBI taxonomy): domain Eukaryota; kingdom Metazoa; phylum Arthropoda; class Insecta; order Hemiptera; family Reduviidae; genus Triatoma; species Triatoma infestans. Next base: position 20,558 of record JAAEAF010006424.1, on the reverse strand, counting down.
GGTTTTTTTTTCAGTTTTCGACGAATTTCATTAAATTTGGTACACAAACTATACAATTTTTGTAATATAATTTTGTGAACTGGAGTGAGAGAAAGTTGTGTGAGTGTTTCACACCGGATTTCTTTTCTTTTTTTTAACCAGAAAACCAGATCGATTATTAGGTAGTCCTGGAAGAATCTGCAACATTCAATTTTAAATGTTCTGTATCTTTAATATTATTAGCGCTGTCTTGTGGGAACTATAATGTAATAACATCCTGATGATGGGGGAACCCGATACCGGTCGATGACCACAAAATTAAGCAGGCTATCACGGAAAATATCTCTGATGCTTTTCAGCTCTGCGGAACCAACCAGCACAACAAAATCAACTCCCCGTAGGGGGAAGTGTATTAGCCACTTCTTCAGGGGGTTTGGCGTCCCTGCGGGAACCCAGTCTAACAACACTACACCTACACCTACACGACATATTTACACTTACAAACTACACTTCGGAACCGAAGATGCTGCCTACACGCAAGGCAGCTTTGAGGAGTAGCGACCTCAACGGTTATCTAGCTCATCTCTACTGCGTGCAGACACCACAACATTCACACAATCTAGCACACTACATGCACTCACACATACACAAAGGCACATTCACTACACATCCTAGGGCTTACCTTCCCTAGGTGCTAGGCATTGCCTCTTAGTACCAATTCAACAAATATGGATTTAGAAATAAATAAGTATGAGACGGCGGGCGACCCGAGTTTGCCACTCGGCGCGCGGTTGTGGAGACTGAGGCCCGCGTTGGGAAATATGCGATCCCCCATATTCCATGGTATCGGTGGGGGGGGGGGGGACACTGGACCCTAAGGCACCGCCCCTTGTAGGGATTACCTTGCTTAATTCACTTCTCCTTACTCCTCACAATCCTCTCCGGCATTCCTAACAGAAAATCCTTGTTTCCTCAGTTACCTTCAGTAGGTATAAAAGGGGCATTCTGAAACAATCCAACATGGCGGCCGTGTGTAGTGTGCCCCTCGCCTTGGGTTCAAGCGGGCTCGGTTAGATTGTTACCCCCCGCCCTTTGTCCGGGCCCCCCTCGCCCTAAGTTTGGTTGGTTTTGCCCCCCTTTATGTTGGCCGGTTTACCCCCTTCCCTGGGTTCGACCCCCCTCTCTGAGATAGTTACCCCCCGCCCTACCCCCCGGCCCCCCTCGCCCTAAGTTTGTGCCCCCCGCCCAGGAAAGTGTCCCCCTCGCCTCTAATTTTTACCCCCACCACCCTACCCCTCTCCCAAAAAGGTCTTCCCTCGTCATAATTTTGTACCCCTCCCCCGAAAAAAGTTTGCTCTCATCACCCCTCACCCTATTTTTCCCCCTCCCATGATAAATGAAACGTGTTCGAACATGCTACCACAGGTTGAATGACTTGTTGACCTTACTTAAGCACATTCATCTTCCCAAAATGAGTACTTTAAGTCTCCTTATAGTGGGGGAAGTATATATTTGTCTGGATTCCTTAAACTTTTAGTTACAATGGCGGAGCATTGGGAGAACATTAAAACTAGTGAAGATTATCTAAGGTTTATTGCAATTTATTGTGACATCACTTTAGCAGATCCTCAATTAGCCAAGGCTTGCATTGCGTTACATGAAGATTTGCAACAATTGGAAAAGTATGCTGAAGAATACAGTGTAATAGCACCTAATAACCATTACTTTGAGTGTGTTTGGTCAAATCCTAAATGTGAGACTGGACCGGATACTTGTATTTCCACATCAATTTCCTGGTTATACAATGACATCAAGCTTGAGTTGAAGAAATTTCGTTATGGTTGTGGTGGGGAGTAATATTTTAAAAAGCTAAAAATTACCGGTTTTTATTTAGTCATCAACAACCATGGCTAGTGAACTTGGTATGCAGCTAACTACAGCTTTCCCGCTTAGTAATAGCAGTAACAAACAGTTAATAACTGGTCTGTCTGAAGAAGGTGTTCCTCTTGCGGTTTTGAAAGGGTTAAAAAAAGAAGTTATCTATTTGAGTGAGGATGACTGGCAAACTCTTCAGTTTAACAAAGAAGTTTACATTAATTTATTTTCTAAAAAGAAGAAGAATGAATCAATTCCTGAACCAATTAATCTTCAATATTCAATAATCTCTTTTGAAAAGTCTTCTCACAAAATGATGGTGTTTAGAGGGAAACCTACTTGGTTAGAAGAAGTCCTTAAATTTCCACCTCCAAAGATTACTCTATTACGAAATGAATACCTCAAGCTAGCAAAACTTAATGAAGATGTGAATAAACAGTTTAATTATTTAAGAACACTTTGTAAACCAGTTGTAATACCATTTTATTCTGAACAATAAAAAAAAACATTGTAATAACATATTGTCTTTTCTCTCTTAACCTATCCTATAGGAAAAAATAAAAGAATAAATAAAAAAAAATTTATTTTATTATTTTTTACAAATCATGATCAAGGTTATCATATAATTCAATAGCATCACTATTGTTTTCCGGATGTGTAATACCTTGTACTTGTAATAATTGTTTGACCATATCATGCACTTGTTTTAATATATCATTTTTATCACATTCAATGTTAAATAAAGTTAATGGATCACTAATCGTGCCAGTAGAAGATTCTAAAAACTCATTAAAAATATAAAAAAGATCATTTGCTTTAAAATACAAACGTCCATCCGTATGTTTAATCACAGTGGTAACACTGCGGGGGATGCCTGGAAATACATTTGAAACATCTCCAATAAATTCGCTAGTAAAGTTACATTCATTTATTTCATTTACAAAAAAATTATCGTATATAGCATAGGTTCTACCTTTAAATGAATTGAATACACCATTTACACTACTACTTACTTTACCTGCGAAAAACGAATTATAATCAGTTTTTGATAGTAGACGTAATTTTGGATAATCTATGGTGTAAACCTCCCTATTAGCAAATAAAACAATATTACTGTTCGGCTTTTGGTAAATTGCGGATACTTTAACAAAATCTTTGGGCAAAAAATCCAACCATTTGGTTATTGTCAATGGGTGTTTTGAATCCCAATTATTTCTAAGGGTTTTCTGAATGGGGATTGTCCATACAAATTTTCTGTAAAAGAAATATACTCGTTTATTAATTACCAAAAAATTGTCAATAAGATTTCTATAGTAACAAATATCAATAGATGTTGGAAGAAGTGGAGGTTTCGGTGTCGATGTTGTTGTTGGTTGCTGTGGTGGTGGTGGTGGTGGTGGTGGTGGTGGTGGTGGTGTTGGCGGCGTTGTTGGTTTTCCATACAATAACTGTATGGCATCAATTTCTTGATTATGTAGGTCAATATCATTAATATTTATAATATTGCTTGGAAAGAAATAATATGGATACATTAAAGAATTAATATCTGAAGTATGATGTAATCCTAAAGTATGTCCAATTTCATGAATTAAAATTGTGTATAGTGATGTCTCATCACTGCTGGAAGGTATAGACAAAGTAGCATGCCAATTTTCAGTTTCATCTACATGTATCTCCACTTGCTCCTCAGTTACCCTAGGATATTCTGCATGAGCTAACACTCCAAACCACCCCAACCAACACCATCAAACTCATAACTACAAAAATTATTCCTGTTTGTAGTGCAAAGGTGTTTTTTATCAGCAAATGAAATAGTAATATTAGGTTTGTTCGTATTATATTTAAACATTAACTGAGAATGTTTTGCCCACACAGAAAATGCACGTTCCGCTACTGCGAAATATTTAATAGGGTAAATTGCCCATGTTAAATTATGATTACCCCATTTATATTTACTACTGTCAATCATAAAGGGTACAAAATGATCTTCAACACCACACCTAGGCTTTTTTATAAGACGTATAGTTTCTTCATTCTCAACTCCATCTGATGGTAAAGAATGCGTTGCCTGAAATACTTTCAATGCACTGTTTATTGATGCTGAAGTTCTATCATCTTTATGTAAATACCCATACATTTGTAGATATTGAATTGTTGACGTGTTATATGCCATAAGATGGCTAATGAATAAATTAAAATAAAGTAAAATCAACATCATGTTGACTGTTTGGAGTAGTATACATTACTGATACTATATTTTTTTCCACAACATCTTTTTATAGGATCACCTTATGAGTAGAAATAAAAAAAATGTTAATTTTTTTAAAATCTTTATTTACATAATGTGCGCAAACAACATATATATATACAAAAATTAGTGCTAGTTTAACAATTAGTTTACATTGTTTAAAAAGTGTCCCAATGCTCGTGTACTGACCCTGTCTCTTAAAACCCATCGTTTATTATCCCATGGACATAACGAGATTTTATTTTGTTGAACAGTCATCATATTATGATGCTTAGATCTAAACATTACCATTGAATTTCTTATAGGTTCATTTGATAACAAACATGCGACATAATCATTAAATTCAATTGTTCGTTTCAAAACATCTTTTTTCACACCTTTAGCCTTTTTAATTATTTCATTATTGTGCAATTGAAGTGCGTACATTTTTGGACGGAGCCCAATAAAGTCTGTGATTATTTCTCCAGCGGCCTCATCCTTAAATTTACCAACAGTTTTTTTAAACTGTTCCGAATAACAGCGATGATCTGGCGGATAATTGGACAAATCAAGATAATGACTCATTTGTAACATATCATCAAATAAATCCTCTGTAGTAATTAAATATATAAATGAATCAGTATCCATATAACATAAGCGAATATTAGGGCCATAAAAAGGTCTCATTACCTCATAGTGATACGAGTACATTTTCACTTTAGATAAATCAAAAACTGATAAACCAATATAACATGGTTTGTTAAATAGAATACTCCTTTTTGATAAATGGATGGCGGCTAGTGTTTGATCATAAATGACCCAATCTAAACAATCAGGTCGAGCTATTAATTTTTCTAATTTAGAGGTATTAGATACAAGTTTGACGGATATTCTATTGCGAATGTTTTCCATAGTTTTTCCAAACACCGAATTATTAAACAATTTATAAAGGTCTTTTTCGAATTCATTTGTTGCCTTTTTTCTCAACTCTGTATTATGTTGAATATATGTGGCCAACCATGGTGACTGTTTAAACTGTAAGACTCTATTGACTCGTGCTATTTGTAAACCATGTTTTACTGCCTGTTTTAATATCATATAATGGCATACATAATTCTTACGGGGTTGGAAATGAGTCGTTAATTTAATTTGCCCATCAATTTTAATATTCTCCGCCAAGAATGGTAGATCATTATGAGCATTGTGGAGATTATCCGGATAATCAATATCAACATCGTATATATATCCAAATTCATCGAACTCATGCAATGAATTAAAGTCCACACTTTTTGGATCAACCCACTTAAAACCTCCGTATGGTAAGTATTTGTTCATAGCATAACCATATAAATTATTACAGTCTTGGTATGCTATAAATGTTGAAGGTAGCAAAGGATTGTAATCTTCAATGTACTTATTATTAGCTTCAGCATATCTGTGTGATACTTGACATATCCCACCTCTTATACCCCTCTCAATCATTAAAATTTGGTTATAGTCGGTAAGTAGCTCAAGTTTACATTGAGTGCATCTGAGCATTGCATCCCAAGACAATCCTGGCAATGTAAAATAATGAGCTGGGTCTAGTTTATGAGACTGAATTGTTACTGTCCGAAAGTGTTCAAAAATATCGGATAGAAGTAATACATCTATCTTTAAATATAAATCACTATAATCCCCTAGAGTGTTGCAAGAAAAAGTTTCCCAAACATTGAGGGCATGTTGATAATCATCTTCATCGATACCCCCTCCCTTGAGAGTGCTATAAAATGCCTCTCTTGGAGGTAATGAAGTTTCTTGTAATTTATCCCAACATGAAACATATTCATAGGGAAAAACACCCTTCCTACATACTAGGTGTAACGTATGAGGATCGAAGAATTTTGCGGTTTCAACCAAACTTGTAAGATTCTTAGCTAAACTGTCTAGACTGGACGCCATAAACCTAAAACTATCAACAAATCTTAATTTCATATGGTTTGAGATCGTCTTAGTGAAGGAGATGTATTGTTCTCCAGTAGTTGGGATAACTGTAATTTCATTGTCATCATATCCGAGTTCCCTAATTAGAAAATGAGAATCATAACCGCTCAGATTATGACAAAAGACTGGTAAAAAATTAAGTCTTTTACACTGTAAATTACAGCTGGAATGTGCTACACCTCTATACGCCCCAGATAAATGCGAATGATCTTTCACCTTCATATCTGCATCAGTAAAAGGTTTTTCACACATGTAACAAATGGTTGCATTTAAATAATCTTCCTCTTCTTGAGGAGTAAGAGGATTAATGAAGTGTTTAAGACCGTAGAGATCATGAACTAGTTCCGCAATTTTCTTTAAATATAAAACACAATTTCTGGCTGCGTTAGGCCCTCTATATATGTATGGTTCTGTTGGAAGATTATGTTCAACAGCTTTTACCTCATCACTTATTTTAACATATATACCAAAACTCATTGGGGTATGTATATGTGAGGTTATAGTATACGATTGTTCAGGATTAGGTCTACAGGTATCTACCGTTTCTAAGATAGTTTCAAAATCTAGATAAATTACAACTGGAACCCGTTGGATATATCCCCCATGCTCAAATTCTACATAAGGTTTTTTTAATGGTAACTCTACCCGGGAAGGTTTGTGTATATTACATACTTGCTTATGCTTCTGATAGCGAGCTTCACCATTATACCGTCTATCAAAATGAGTGAAGCATCTTTTACATATCAATTTTGAATCGTGATGATTTGATATTTGTCTACCTACAAGTTTATTAAAATTTTTTATATAGATATAATGATAGTTATTTTTAGAGTTTAATATTAGCAAATCACGATGATCATCCAATTCGTCATTAACAACTTTAAGAGGATACAATTGTTCATTTTCATCCAAACCAAAAATATTGATGGAAATGTTATTAATGGATTCAAATTTTTTCACATCTTTAAGATGTGTTGGAAAGTTAATACACGTGAAATCATACTTGGTTTCTAACGCTTTATATTTACTTTGACGGTGTACATTGACTCCATCAATAAATTTAGCAAGGATAGCGTATACAAAGCATCTATTATCACTATTTTTCACATTTATGCAAGCTTTCTTGTTTTCAATAGATTTCGGCAACGGTATGTAGGTTGAGGCTCTTAGTGGATTATGTTTACTTCCCCGCACCCTTAATCCATCGATTGATGTTAGCGACCATCCACTCTTTGTCATAGCTGCTTCTTCCAACTCCCTCTTTAATTTGCAGAAGTCTTTGTCCAGAAGTGTGTTGACGTCATTCTCTAAGTAAACTGCTCTGTTACGGGTTTTCAAAGCTTTAACCATTTCTTCACCATGCAGATTTTGGAATGTGCAATCTACCCAGAGGTTGAATTTAATAGAAGAGTGTTTCACTACAGCTTCCTTGATGATATCTTCTATTTTAGAACGGATGTTTTCTAAAAAAATTGTTAAATCCATACAATATGGTGAGCGTAGAAAATATGATGCAAGACGACCACCGAATGCTGTCTCATAGGGAGTGACACCATCTGGTCCTGATTTTAATGCTAAGAGCTCTCTCCTTGAAGGCTCCCCCAATCTACTTCTTTTTACACCGCAGACAGCTTCATGTAATCGACCATTGTGTATATCAGGTAGGATTGAATTACATTTACTACATCTAAAAAAGAAAAGTGGTATTACTACCTCACCCCTTAAAAAAATTAAAACAAAAAAATTAAAATACTTACATATAGCTTCCACGAGCCGTACATTTTTTTCTATGAGCATTTAATACCTTTTCTTGTAAATAAGCTTTACCACAACTGCATGTAAATTTTTCACGTTCACCATGTGTTAAAGCCTTATGAATTCTATATTGATTTCTATAATTAAAGGAGATATCACATTCTTGACACTGCAAACGGGAAAAAAATAATTTAAAAAAAAAGTCATTCATTTAGATAATTGTAAAAAAAAAAGTTAAAAGATACTTACATAAAGCATGGTTTAAAACGATATCGTCCAACCTTGTCTAAAAGCTTCGTCTACAATCATAGAACTTAGTTCAGGTGAACAAGTATCACAACTTCGAGCATTTTGTTCTAATGCTAAAGATGTATCACATATGGTGCAAGTAACGTTCGGTAATATACTAGTGATATGACATAATGTGTGTGTGACTTTTATATTTAATTTATCTTCTACTTCTAATTGTTGCGCACAATCATGACATAAGAAACCTTCATCAGTTATGTACATTTTAACTTTAAAACATACATACTGATCAAGCTCAATAATCTGTTCTTCCATTAAACGAAATGAATATTGAAAGATTTATTAGGGTTCAACCCCCTATATATAAGTGATAATGATGATGGTTTATAATCCTTAACGACGTCGTCTGTGATCTGTTCTGTAAAAGTTTTGGGTAAAAAACAACGAATTTCTTCGTCGTCAGTACTGTTTCTCATACTAACTAATACCGAAGCCCCATATTTCGTCTCAATTCTTCGCATGGAAAGGATAGTATATGGTATATTTTGATCGAGGTTCTTTATAGATCTGTAAACTGAATTTTGCTCAGCAGATACTGTATTTAGTAAGTTCTTCAAATCAGACATCTAAAAAAAAAAAGTTTTTTTCAAGAAAAATATATATTTAAATATTTGCAATAAAAAAATCATAAGTTACCTACAAAAGCAAAAAAATCATGTACTCACAGTGCTGTAGCGAAGTCTTCAGATGAAGTGATGACTGTAGCTCAAAAAACACGGGTATTTATATACAAATCAAGCTGTAGAAAAAACCCCCACTAGGAAAAATAATAAGGAAAAAAAAAAAAAAACCCCCACTCACAACGAAAATTAGAAAGAAATAAGATAAAAGTGTAAATAAACAACAGCAGATGGCTCAAATGTTCACACACCTGCGTCCGCATCATAAATTAAACCCGCATATATGTAAACAAAATATCTCTCGTTAATTAACTATTTTATAAAGAAAATATTATAAGTGAAGTGTATGCAGTGTGAAGAGTACGTTAATTTAGAAAAATAAAAAAGTTCTATACATGAAAAGCCTTTTAGTAATCCAAATTTATTAGACATATTAGTAAAAATAATAAGAGTTGGACTTGAAAAAAAGTCTTTAATGTTCACACACCTGCACCTGTATAATAAGTCAAACCCGCATATATGTAAACATCATACCTCTCGTTAATTAACTGTTTTATAAAGAAAATAATATAAGTTGTATGTAAAGTGTATGTAGTGTTATTAATCAACTATTTTTTAAAAAAATAATAAAAAAGTTCTATACATGAAAAGACTTTTAGTAATCCAAAAAAAAAAACATCCACTCACAACGAAAATTAGAAAGAAATAAGATAAAGGTATAAATAAACAACAGCGGATGGCTCAAATGTTCACACACCTGCGTCTGTATAATAAGTCAAACCCGCATATATGTAAAATACCTCTCGTTAATTAACTATTTTATAAAGAAAATAATATAAGTTGTATGTATGTAAAGTGTATGCAGTGTTAATCAATTATTTTTAAAAAAATAATAAAAAAGTTCTATACATGAAAAGACTCATTATAAATCCAAATTTATTAGACACATTAGTAAGAATAATAAGAGTTGGACTTGAAAAAAAAAAAAACACGTCTTTATTTGAAATAATAATTTTACAATTTATATTAAAAGTTTATTATTAAATTGTTTATAATTTACCAATTTTTTTTACGTACAATTTATATTTAATAAAATGAGGTATTCAACTGTTTTGTGTACAATTTATCTTGAATACAAATTTTATTACATTGTATACATTTTTACATACAATTTTAAATTTTAACTTATCCATTTTTACGTACAATTTTATCTTTATTACGTACAATTCATTTCTTTAATGCATTGTTCACATATAGCCATTTTTTACATACAATTTAGAATTTTACTAAATTGTTTACATTTTTTTGTACATACAATTTATCGTTATACTAATTGGTCTATACCAATCCAGGAATTTTTGCTATTGCTAAACCCAATCCATTTCACGAATAATTTTTTATTCTTCCGTCTCAATATTTTTTCTACAAGATATACATTTTTATGTTTAGTTTTTTGCAATTCGGGAGCGTAAAACGCGCCTTTTATAGGCATTCCAGCCATATCTTCCAAAATGTAAGTGTAGGGTATAGTTTTGCGAACAGTTTTCACCTTAAATATTTCAGCAGACCAATTTGGTGTATAACCTTTTTGAAAAAATAGTTCTACTCTTCGAAATACGTACAAAATCTCCTTCCTTAAAACGTTGCTTATCCTTTCTTTCACCTTTGTATGAATAAACTTCAGTTAAAAGAGATGAGACATTACTTTCATTCACTTCCGCCGGTCTTATTTTAATAGTTCGATGAACTCTATTGTTATACGCTTTTACTAGATCTGGTAAATGATTAATATATTTGTAACTACCTTGTAGACTGAATAAGCGATACATCATAGATTTAAATGTTCTATTAAATCGCTCAACAATTGAACTTTTAATTGTGCTAAAAGTACTGTAATGATTTATATTATATTTTTTCATAAGTTTCTTAAAATGAATGTTATAAAACTCCTTTCCATTGTCTGTCTGAATGTTCTTAGGAACTCGCTCAGATAAAATCTTTCCCATTGCATGAGTTACATCTTGAGCTCTTTTAGTTTTCAAAGGTTTCACCCAGGCGTATTTGGAAAAACAATCAATCACTGTTAATAAATATTTGTAATTTTTGTTTACACGAGCAAAAGGTATCATTTCTATCAAGTCTGCCTGATAAAGGTCATTTACCCCTTTGAGTAAAGTATGTCGTCTGGGGTAATGAACACGTGCTGGCCTATGAAGTTCATTCACCACAGCTTCCTTAATTGACATGTTAACTCTTAATGTCTTACACAATCTCTTGCGACAGCTACATCTTTACATCCTTATTATAGTTCATCATCACAGGTTATATTCAAAAACTGGTGTTAAGATAGCTGGTGTTAAACGGAGGTTTGGGTTTAGAGCAATCAATCGGTTTTGTATTACCTGCATTGCTCCTTGAACCAATTTATTTGCAGCATCTGTTCGTTCCACATCATAAGCGTTCAAAAGATATTCTTCTGTGATATATTTTTTCAATTTCTTTTCTAAAAATGACTTTGTTTTAAGTTCTAATTGATCTATATATGGTTTGATTAAATGGTCGAGTTCATTTTTTACATATTGTTCAAGATATCCTTTATTAACAGCCTCAAAATTACCCAGTGGATTAGTTACTCCGACTAAACGTTTATTTTGAAAATTAATGTAATTGCCATTTTCATCATCACTGGTATAAAATTCATTATTCACTCTGTGTAATGATCTGCCAAACTTATCGATGGGCATGTTGAAAGTCAAGCTACAATTGAATACACATTGTCCTATACACTCTTTAATAAATAATATCCGCCTCTCTTAACTCCTCGATTATAGATTGGATTTCGTTTTCATGACCAGTATGTCCTGCACTGGTGGATGAATATAAAAGCTGGAGACGGTCCACTAATTCATTAGGATCATCCCAATATTCATAAATACTTTGCCCTTCTATCATACCTTTACCAGTAGATTTTGTTGTTGATCTTAATGTCGGTGTTCGACTTGTGGGGGTGGAGGGTTTTTTTTTAGAAAATAGAGGAGCAATAATATTTTTATACTTCCATCCTCGACTAACACTAACACCTTTTTCCTCACTAAACTGTTTTTTGTACGCATTGCTATCTTTTAAGATATTTTTATAGTTTTCCTTGTCTTGAGCAGAATAATCGGTAGGCTCTTTTAAAAACAACAATTGAAATAAACCTGGCGTACCTTCATACCATTTATCATTTACATTAATATTATCACCATCAGTTGTTACTTTTGCATTACCTATTGTCATATCTCCTTTTGATTGTATTCGAATGCCATATCTATCATCCATATCACTAGTTTTTGAATCAATAAGTTTAAATAAATATGGTTTAATCATTGGACCTATCTTTCCTTGCTGTTCCAAAATATCTTTTAATTTTTCTTTATCATATTGTTGTGGTATTTGTTTCAGAGGAGTCTTCTTCCCCCCTTCATCTTCAAATATTTCTTCCTCTCTTGTCATCATCTTTTGGATGGGGGTTGATGTGGATGCTTGCTTTAATGGAGTAAACATACCATTTTCATCTTTAAATGTTATCTCTTCTTTTTTAATTATCTCTCTTTTAGGCTTTTTTTTCTCATGAACTAATTCTTGAAGTGGTTCAATAATGGGTTTAAAACTTTTTTCCAGTTCCTCCTGTGATAACTGAAAACCTCGTTTCATGCTTTTGAATTTTGCACGCAGTGATTTAGAAGTTTTAATAAGTTGTTTAGTGACCTTAGGGTCCATGATGTACTGATGGAATTCTCCATTTTTCTATCTATATATAGATAAATGTGTCCAAACCTTTCCGGAATCTACCGTTGCTTAAATCTCTTGTTTTATCTATAGTAATAAATCCATAAGGTTCTTCCCAACAAGTGTAACATATATGTTTAAATTTATCAAATGATATGTCAGGTGAACTTATATGATCGCTGAAAACATGTTTTAGATTTAAATCATCCTGTTTGAAAAGTATAATAAAATTGGCATTATCACGTATAAGATGTTTAGGTATTCGGGCATAACTCTGTGTTAAATAAAAACAGTCAATCCATCTATGTCGACTCATGCTGAAATATTGTCTGATAATATCCTGTTGGTCCATTGCAATATCATCGAAAATTATAATAGAGTTGGTTTTAGCCTCTTCGGGAGCAATTACTTGTTGAGTGTCACTTAATTTATAAAATCCTATTTCTGGAACAAGTTTAAAAACCTGTTCTAAATATAAATATTTTTCTTGTTGAAGTGATCTGCTACATATATATACGTTTGCGAATTTCAGACCATTTGGCTGCACAAGTAAACAAGCCATAACGTTAGTTTTACCAGATCCAGACGTACCACAAATCAACGCTCGTATATTATTTGGTAATAATGTGCCATGTCGACTGACTTGTTCGATTTTTGAGTCAGAGAGTAGATTGAGAATAGGTAAACGTTCACTTTGCTTTTCCAAACGCATCGCGACAATATAAATACGTTTACGTGTAGAGTATTTTCATCATAATGAGAAGAAAAGCAGTTGGGAAAGGACTTATAAATTCAGTGATTAACAAGTTACCATTCGAAGTACATATACCCGGCTATAGGTTTTGTGGGCCTGGAACTAAATTGCAAAAACGATTAGCACGTGGTGATAGAGGTATTAACCCTTTAGACGAAGCTTGTAGAGAACACGACATTGCATACTCTCAACAAAAAGATCTAGAATCAAGACATAGGTCTGATCTTGCACTGGCAGAAAAAGCTTGGCAAAGAACGAAGGCTAGTGACGCAACATTTGGTGAAAAAGCAGCAGCTTGGGCGGTGACAAACGCTATGAAAGCTAAAGTGAAATTAGGTGGGAGAGTTAGGAAAAGAAGGAAAACCATTAAAGACGTTATAACAGCGGCACGTGTAACTTCACCTTTATCATCAATTATAGATGCATCGAAAAAAGCCTTAAAAAAGGCGAAAAGATATGTAAAAAAGACGAAATCTGCAAAAATTCCAAGAGTGCTGCCAGTTCCAAGAACTGGTGGAGTTCTCCCGTTTCTTATACCTTTATTCGCAGGGTTATCTGCACTAGGAAGTTTAGCTGGTGGGGCATCAGCCATAGCTAAAGCAGTTAAGGATCACAAAATGCAAGGGATCGTTTGGAGGAGATGAGAAGACATAATAGAAAAATGGAAGAGCAGCAAATTGGTAAAGGATTTTATCTTAAACCGTACAAAAAAGGCTATGGTCTTTACATAAAAAAAGATTGACTACTTCCTAATAGAGCGCTCACAAACATAGATTTAATTAAATATGGTAAAGATATACCAAATTTTAGAGGTGTTTACATGCGTGATACTTTACCAAAATTTCCTAAAAATAATGAGTGTGGTATAGTAAATTTAGACTCAATAAAGAATATGGGAACTCACTGGGTTTCTTACATTAAAAAAGGTAATATTGTCAATTACTTCGATCCATTTGGCAACCTTAGACCTCCTCTAGAATTGCTACACTATTTAAAGAATTGCCATATCACAATCGACGTACATATCAAAAGTGGAATACTCCTTATTGCGGACATTTGTGTCTACAATTTTTCTATAATAATGTGTAACACAGTTTAAAGATATTTAGTCATGTCTCACACATTTACCTTAACAGGTGCTTCTAGCCTTCTGAGAGCTGACATATTTCCACGATTAGTTTATCAGAAGGAGGCAATTACACCATTGGTTTACTTAGTTTTCAATCATACCACTCTATTCCAAATATAATTGAAAATGTTAATAATAAATTTCATTATAGTGATGATAAAGTGATTGAGATTCCTACAGGCACTTATGAGATTGAAGCTATTGCAGAATATTTAAAAAAGAATTTGCCAGCTCCCGATTCAATAAAACTGAGGGGTAATGTGAACACCTTAAAAGTAGAATTAATGTGCACTCAACCAATTCACTTCTATAAGGAGCATTCAATTGGTCCGTTATTGGGATTCACAAAACAAGAAGTGTTGGATAAAATGAAATATTATAAATCTGATGAAGTAGTGAAAATTCATAGTGTAAATACGGTCGCCATAAACTGCAATATAGCTGTAGGTTCGTACAGAAATGGAGTACCTGGGCACACTATATATGAATTTTCTCCTACAGTTCCTCCTGGATATAAGCCAGTACATGAGCCTAGCCCAGTCATTTATTTTCCAGTCACCGGAGAGACAATTGATCTATTACGTCAACTCTTACGGATCAAGATAATAACATAGTAGATTTTCGCGAAGAAGTGATCACCATACGTTTACACCTTAAGAAGAATGGGTATTGATTTCCAAACGTATAAAAGCACGGACGTTAAAAGCAGACCATCCAGTATTGAACAGTCTGTCCGTCGTAAATTAACGCCTGCAAAGATTAGATTTTTACAACAACTAGGTCTTACGGTAAAACCAAAATGGAAGAAATATTAAATGTGAATGATGAAGTTATGTTTGAGGAGAGAATCATAAATTACGAATATCACACCCACCAACCGTTTACGCAATCACTAGACAATTCCGATGAGATAATTATTTCCGTACAACAGGATATTTTCACAGTTCCTTCAAAAAGTTTTCTCTATATTCAAGGACAAGTAAATAAAGATGAAACTACTCCAAACTTAAGTGTGACATTAGTGAGGAATGCTTTTATGTTTCTCTTTGATGAGATCAAGTATCAGTTAAATGGAGTAATAGTTGACCACATCCGTAACCCAGGAATTGCTAGCACTCTTAAAGGTTATGTTTCATTTAATAGTGATAAAGTCAAAGCATTGGAAATAGCTGGCTGGATGCATCCCAATACTAATATCAAGCTTGTTGATGATGATGGTAATTTTGATTGCTGCATTCCGTTAGGTACTGTTTTGGGCTTTTTTGAAGATTATAATAGAATAATTCTACAAGGAAGACACGAACTAATATTACATCGAAGTAGAAGTGATAATGATGCTATTGTTACCCAAAACGCAGACGTTAAAGCTTCTATTAAGCTTAAATCAGTACAATGGAGAATCCCATATGTTAAAGTGTCTGATCAACAAAAATTGAAGTTTTTGAAGTTTATCAATAGAGGAGCGCCTATGCACATGGCTTTCAGATCTTGGGATATTATTGAATACCCAACCCTCCCAACTACTAACAAACATACATGGACCTTAAAAACAACCACAAATTTGGAAAAACCTCGTTACGTAATTGTAGCATTTCAGACTAATAGAAAAAATAATCAACTCGTAGACCCAACAGTTTTTGATCAAAATAATATTACTAATGTTAAACTACACCTAAATTCAGAGATTTATCCTTATGATGACTTGAATGTGAATTTTTCAAAAAACTATTTCAGCTTTTTGTATTACATGTATCAACATTTTCAACTTAGTTATTATGGAAAACCGAACCAACCACTAATGTCCAGAGACAATTTCAAAAATATTGCACCAATTATTGTAATCGATTGTTCACGTCAATCGGAAGCCATCAGATCATCTTCCGTCGACATTAGATTAGAAATTGAGTGTAGTGAAGCTTTTAAAGCTAATACTACAGCTTACGCATTAATTTTACATGATAGTATAGTAGAATATAATCCTTTATCTGGTCTGGTCAGAAAATTATAAAAAAGTAGAGGTGGATAAAAGTAGAGGTGGGTGACTTGACTACTTGTATATAAATACAGCTGCAACTTCAGAAAAATAATCATTCCCCCTCAACATGTGTGAATCGGTAGTGATAGATATTCAGTGTTACCAAACTAAAAAGGGGTCATATATTGTAAAAGAATTAGCAATAGTAGACTTTGATGGTGTAGAGAAGCACTGGATTTTCAAACCACCGCCATTTGGAGAGCCTAACTCACCACCTAACAGATGGGTTTTCCGAAATCTCCATGGAATCAAGTGGAGGGATGGTGAGGTGAACTATGATCAATTATGTTATAAATTAAAATTTTTAACTATGAAATATAGCTATTTATATAGCAAAGGACTGGAAAAGTGTAATTTTCTAAGTGAACATATTGGAAAAACTGTTTTTAATTTAGAAAATTTTGGTTGTCCTAGTATAAAATTCATCAAGTATAATGAGAGTAAATGTGACTATCATAATATGTTAATTAATGATAAATTTAATTGTGCTTTAAAAAATTGTAAAATGTTAATTAAATGGATAAGGGAAAACAGTTCATTAATAGATTTTGATGTATACGAAGTTAGATTAAATACATTTAAAAATTGCCAATTAGATGTAAGTGAAGAGGTACTTTCATTTAATGGATTTATTAAACTAAAAGATAATGTAATTAAATGTGTTTATTGCAAAACTGAAATACCAGTTAATTTAATTAAAAACTGCCCCTGCTATATCCATAAATTGCGAAATCCTAAATGTGTATGGATTGTGAAAAATGGAATTTAAAAACAATTGTTTAATAAAAATATTTTTTTATATAAAAATTTATCTTCTTTTTTTTTTTTTTTTTTTTTTTTACCCCTTTATTTCCCCCATGCCGGTATGATTCACCCACCCATCTTTTCTACCTGGAGTGGGGTCTAGTGCGTATATATATCCCTCCAGGTCCAGTAGTTATATTAGTTCTCATACAATGCCTGAAATACGCGAAACAGATATGGATTGTAAGTAGTACTTTTTTCTTTCCTAAAACTTTTTTTATATATAATATACAGTTATTTTATATATAACTTTTCTTTGTTATAGTAATGCGGTGCCCGATAAGCCCGCTGCACATAATAAAAAGGACGCGCCTTATACCACACCTTTATAAATGTTCCAAAAACAACCCCGATTTTAAAAGATGTGAAGGGTGTGGGGTGTATTGGGCCCCTCAACCAATACTGGAAGAGCATCAAAAAAGATGCGTCAAATTCAAAGAATTTGAAGATTTATTACGCCAATTTAACGATTTATAAACAAGATTGTGAGTACTTCATTTTTCTTTCATAAAACTTTTTTTTTCTTTTTTCTCATTTTTTTTTTCTCATTTTTTTTTTTTTTATTTTTTATTTTAGTATACTCCGGAGAAGAATTAGAATAAATTATAAATATATTTATATTTTTTATGTATTTATATTTTATATATTAAAATTAGTATTAGTTAATTAATAGTATTACTTTTATTTTTTTATATAGTAATTTTATATAGTTAGTATATAGTTTAATGTATTAAATCTTAAAAAAATAAAAATAAAATGTATTAAAAAATGAAATTTTATTTATTTTATTCCTTACATTTTATCAAATAAATTTTTTTCTTAACCAGCACATAAAAACTATGAGGACAAAGTCCTCCAGATTTTTAAGCAGGGTGTGGTATATATTGAGCACTTGAAACATACTTAATGAACATAAGGAAAGATGTGTTAAATACTTGGAAATGAATTTAAAATACTTGGAGGAAAAATTTAAAAAAAATTTTAATATATTCAAACATAAAGTTTTTTTTTACAATTATTTAAACATGAAGTTTAACTCATATAGGTAAAATTGGAGGGTTGCATTGCTATTCAACTACCCAGTTTCAACTACCATTCCAAGGTCACAAAAATTTATATATTTAAAACATAAAGTTTTTTTACAATTATTTAAACATGAAGTTTAACTCACACACATCATATACAAAATTCACTTCACAAACCGCAAGGACAACATCCTTCGCTATTTCCAAATAGATCAATTAGATCTAATTTAATGCGCATTCCATGTTCATATATAATAGTACAGATACATATATCAGCACACCCCTCTTTAGACTTTGAACAAATGCATTGTTTATAGTGACCATTAGACGCTTTTTCAATAAATTTCTTCGAATATTCTTGCAACGTCAATAACTGCCAGTTTAAGACAAACATTTTCTTGATAAAATCAAGACCGTCATCATCTACATTCATGGAGGAAAATTTATTTTTAAATTTTTGATAATTTTCCAGAGCAACTATTCTCTCCCACACATCAACCATTGTTACCACACAATAAACTAAGAGAAAAAAATTTTATTCAAAGCAGCTGTTTTCTCCCACACCGCATGCGCAGGTGTGGTCAAAACTCCATTGCGCATGCGTAAAAAACAGGAAATTCCATTCTACCGACAGTTGAGAGAGAAACTTAGTTTTAACCTGACCCATTTGGTAAGGTGCGGTCAACAGCAAACTCCATTGCGCATGCGTAAATTCCATTCTACCAACATTGATTGTCTAAAACTAGGATAAGGGACCCTTATTTTGGGAGAGAGGTAGGGTGGGGGGTAAAAATTAGGGCGGGGGGACACTTTCCGGCGGGGGGGCAAAACTGTGGGGCGAGGGGGGCCGGGGGTAGGACGGGGGGTACCTGTCTCAGAGGGGGGTCGAACCCAGGGAAGGGGGTAAACCGGCCAACATAAAGGGGGGCAAAACCAACCAAACTTAGGGCGAGGGGGGCCCGGACAAAGGGCGGGGGGTAACAATCTAACCGAGCCCGCTTGAACCCAAGGCGAGGGGCACACTACACACGGCCGCCATGTTGGATTGTTTCAGAATGCCCCTTTTATACCTACTACCTTCCTCATCAGGCAGCTCATTAAATATTTATAGATATAAAGATTTTGATAAAGTTTTTGTCGTAAAAAGTGCTAACCCGAACTTATCGTTCAACCAAGTATGTCCTATAAAATTATATCAAAGCTTGAATTCCGTTGTACCTGGTATAAACAGAAATATACTAAGAAATGGAACTATACAAATACAGAGGAAATCTAAAGAAGAATCTGCAATAATTGAAAAACTAACCCATTTAGGGGAGCACACAATAAATGTGGAACTTCATCGTATTCTTAACACCTGCAAGGAAATAGTATCTTGGTATCCGCTTATAAATAGCAATGAATCTACTATCCTGGATGCTTTGTTAACCCAAAACGTAATTAATGTTCAAAGATTGAATTCTAAGAAAATGGATCTTCTAAACCCTCGCCAGCTCTTATCCTAACTTTTAATGTCCCCAACCTTCCGGACAGAGTTAATTTTGGTTTTAATTCATTAAGAGTTCGTCTCTATATCCCGAATCCTAAAAGATGCTTTAACTGTTGGAAAATAGGTCAATACTCTTCGCGATGCGCCAGTTTACCACTCTCTAAAACCTGCTCTGAAATTCTCTTTGATGGCGAATGCACATCCCCTCCTAAATGTATCAATTGCCAAGAATCCCATGCTTCACTGGCAACATTCTGTAATGTATATAAAAAAGTGGCTAAAATACAGGAATTGATGACTACGAAAAATTTAACATTTAGAGAAGCATCTCGTCAAATCTCACCTCCCCCTACACAACAAAAAACTTATGCTGAAAGTGTTGCATCCACAACAGTTACCCTACCATTACCAACTTCATCTACCTCTCCTCCAACTACTTCTGGCACTAATTCAGAAACCACAAATAACCAACTTCTAAATGCAATCACTTTACTAACTGAACATATAGCCAAAATAGAAAATGGATTTATGGAAATAATGAAACAATTGAATCGAGAAAACCCCGAAAACCTATCACGTGAATCTCAAGAAGTTCTACCTAATCAGCCAGTATTACCCATTTCTTATACAGGACCTACAATTCCCAGTCAGACGTTTTATAAAACTTCAGGAATCACAAAGCAGTCTTTACGACGACCTCTGTCGGCTGCATCAACTTCTTCCCTTCGTCAGCCAATTAAAGCTGTTAAGGTTTTAGATACTGCAAAAAGAAAAACGAATTAGTCCCAAAAGAGAGGATCCGA